>JBBMKE010410902.1:0-11625 GCA_037834125.1 Lippia alba | reverse complement strand
TTTTATCCACATTCATATCAAACCCTAGAAACGGCCTAAACACTACTAACAGAACTAGCATCCTCCCTTAGTAGATTATGATCATATTAGTGGACTAATTCTCTAGAGGGCTGCTTTCGTGGAGTCTGTAAAGAATCGATAAAACCAGGGAGCGGGGTCAAGCCGCTTGAAGAGCAATTTTGTATGGCTAGATTGCTTCAAGAAAGAAAAAAAGTAAACGTAAGATTCTTTTTTCTTTCCGTTTAAGTATGAGCATCATGAGTCCGATCCGTTTTTTGGAAAAAAAATTTAATACTTCCGCTGCGTTTCTTACCTTTTTCCAACAATTCCCATTTTGAACTGCAGCCTGGAAGGGCCATTCCCAGGCCGCTGACAGAAGAAAACCTTCTGTATAAAATTTTTTCATTTTGCATATTTACCCTATTTGATCCCAAATTTATTTCATACGATATATTTCATGTAGAAATATGATTATTTTATACCGCATTCTAAATTTTACCTCGTCTCGTTGCATTTTGTCGTTCGTCATTATTTGGTACATTAAGTCATGTCTAATTATGGTTGTCTTTCTTGCACAGACAAGCTTCCAGTCGATAAGGAGCAGGCTCTGTGAGCTGTATTCTCGGTATTTGTCTACACATGTAAGGTTTAGTCCTAGATACGTAAAACCAATACAACCCTTAAGTGTGTTTTTCAGCCAAAACGGATATTATATCTAATAGTTTTCCAAAAATTGTCAAGTATTGCAAATGATCTTTCTAAAATATTGTTCATGTTCATGATTTGACGAGTAAATCCTGTATAGCACTGTGGGCCTGAGAGTTAGTGTGTGAGCCAACCGGGAAAGCAAGGACTGACGGGTAACTCATAAACTATTCTCACCAATTGGGATGAACCCTGAATTCACCAGGAGATTTGGTGAAGGAAGGATTCACGTATGCAAGAGTCATGTTCCCGACGTACACCATGATTGGATAATTGGGTCTTGCAAACCCGTTTATCACCTGGGGGAAAAATGTTACATGAAATTGCTAATTGTGCATAGTAATGAATCGCATGATCACTTTTATATTTAAATGAAACATTGGTGCATTCACTACTGGGTGTAAGGTTGGAGAATTCCCCTACTCGGGCCACGAATTGATTGATTTTAACTTTGATAAATTGATAAATTTGATACTTATAATATTCGGCAAAGTTACTTCATTTCTTGAACTTATATTATTTTTTTGCACAACTTCACCCGAGGTTATAACTTGCATGTATGTGCGCTTATATATATTATATCCGTTGCTCAGTCTTCCATACACTGATGCCCCACCAATTTCAGTCCTTTCAGGTGCATGCTAGGCAGGAATTGCAGTCTTTAGTCCGTGTCTAGCATTGGTCGACAAGTTTTGGGTATTGATGCATATTATTGTATACTTGAACACTTATTGTACATATTATATGAAATTTTGAGACCGGTGTGCCGCTGTATGTTGCTGTAAATATGGATCATGATGGTTATGATATGGATATATACATGTTTTGGTATTGCTTGATTGGTCATAGGGTTAGTTTTTGCCTAGCCAGTATTAATTTTCTATTGTCACTCATTCGCCTAGTGTTTAGTTCATGTACGAAAATCAATATCATATGTGAATTGGACACATGGTGCGGGGGATGTGATGCTCTATCGTTAAGGGTATTACATCTTTGAGTGGTATCAGAGCCCGGTTGCAAAACTGCAGTTCTAGTGTCGAGTCATGTGAGTCTAGGTCTCACGGCATAGGAATGTAATTGCTTATTTGAGAGTCTTACATCGTAACTTGAAATTTTGTGAATTATATGCCTTAATTTTTTGTGAAATTTAATTGCACTCATGTACATATATTGACCCAAACATGCATTTCTAGTGTTTTACTCCATAGGTCACCGCCACTATCATCGCCACCATCATCGCCGTGCTCGTACACCTCTTCTTCCACATCCTCCTGCTCAGCCTCAGGATTTCATGAATGTTGTGGTTGGTTTGATTGATCAGAGGGTTCGAGAGCATGCTCCACCAGCTCCACCTGCACAGCCAGAGGTTCTTATCTCCGCTATACTAAAGGGGGTTTCAAAATCAGAACCCATCAAAGTTTTTCAAGGGAAATGATATTCAGGCTGAAATGGCTAAAAGAAGTTGAAAGAGTTTGGGAGCTCATACCTTGTGAACCAGAGAAAAAGCTCGTCCTTACTTTGATACAGGGTGAAGCATACTCTTGGTGGGAGAGTAGACAGATAGTATTGGAGAGCGCCGATGAGGAAGTTAATTGGGAAGTATTTATGCGAGAATTAAAAAACAAGTTCATCCCTACCTCAGCTCGCACTAGGAGACTCAAGGAATTCATAGAGTTGAAACAGTGCAACATGACCGTCTTAGAGTATATAGCAGAGTACGAGAGGCTCTCTAAGTATGCACCCAACATCGCTAGCGACGAATTCCACAAGGCGATGCAGTTTTTTCAGGGCCTGAGACCGGATATTTAGGCATCATTGGAGGTTGTGAACACGAGTACTTGGGCAAAGGCTACCTCCAAGACATTAAAGGTCGAGGATTCAGTGAATGTCAAGCGAGCTGTCTCTCGTTCTGGACAAGCTTCAGGATCGAGCTCGGGATTTAATCCGGGCAAGCGGCCTATTTCTTATGCAGCTCCACCACCTGCCAAGGCACCTTGGAAGAAAAATAAACCGGCAGGACTAGTTCAGAAAGCTCCACCTAAGCCTGTAGTGCTGCCACCTCCTTCAAAACCCATCTATTCTCATTGTGGCCGTGATACTCATACATATGAGGGTTGCAGACGTCGGTTAGTGTTATGTTTGATCTGCGGAAGTGCCGAGCATCGGGTAGACACTTGCCCCTATCGCAGGGATCCGCCTCCAAGAGGCCAGAGGCCACTGATTTGAGCTAGAGCATATGTATTGGACGGGGAGCAGATTGATGCCGAAATTGACCCCGCTGCCGTGGTGGAAGATACGATTTGCATACATGGCACGAACATACATAACTTATTTGATCCTGGAGCTACCCACTCCTTTCTTGTGCGTGATGTTGATGTTACTTTATCTTTGTCTGTTGCTTGTGATTCTGCATGTTATGTGATTAGTTCTGCATTCGGTAGTAGTATTATAATTGATCGAGTGTTCAGAGAGGTTCCGGTGAGTATCGAGGGTCGGGTTTTCTTGTCAGATTTTATTGAGATGCCAATGACTCACTATGGATCTATTCTAGGGATAGATTGGTTATACAGACACAATGCTATTCTTGATTGCCGGGCAAAGAAAGTTCAGTTGGGTTCAGAAATTTCAGTGGGTCAGAGTTCTATTACCGTGCCACTTCTTTCTTTCTCTGAAGCTCATAGATTAGTCAGAAATGGGGCCATGGGTTTCATTGCTTATATTCTCAACTAACCAAAAGATCAGATAAAATTGGAGGAAACAGAGGTTCTAAAGGATTTTTCTGAGGTGTTTCTTGAGAAATTGGATTTCTTGTTTCTCGAAAGAGAAATTGAATTTGTTATTGATCTATATCTGGATGCGAAACCTTTCTCTAAAACTCCGTATAGGATGGCTCCTGCAGAATTGTAAGAATTGAAAGTTCACCTCGATGCCTTATTGGAGACGAGATATATCAGGCCGAGTTCTTCTCTGTGGGGTGCCCTAATTTTATTTGTGAAAAAGAAAGACGGGACTTTGAGAATGTGCATCGACTACCGGGAACTTAATCGAATGACTATCAAATATAAATATCCCCTACCATATATTGAAGAATTATTTGATATTCTTCGGAGATCAAAAGTTCATTCAAAACTCGTCTTGAGAAAGGGATATTATCAGTTGTGCATTTGGGACGAGGATATTCCAACACAGGTTTCAACACTTGGTATGGGCACGATATGATGCATCAGATCTTTCGGCCTTTCTTAGATAAATTTGTTGTGATATTCATTGATGACATTCTGGTTTTCTCTAAATCTGCCGAGGATCATGCACGATATCTTAAATTAGTATTGCAGACCTTAAAGGAGCATCAGTTATTCACCAAATTCAGCAAGTGTGAATTCTGGATTGACAGGGTTTCTTTTCTGGGGCATGTGATTTTGGGTAACGGTCTGGAGATCGATTCTACAATGATTGAGGCCATGTTGAAATGGGACAGACCGAAAACTATTTCAGAGGTCAGAAGTTTCTTGGGATTGGCCGACTATTATAGGAGGTTCGTGAAGGATATCTCAAAAATGGCCACACCTTTAACCCGGTTAACAAAGAAGGATGTGAAATTCGTGTGGGACGAAAATTGTGAGAAAAGTTTCAACTTCTTAAAAGAAAAGTTGATCTCTGCACCGGTGTCAGTACTTTCGAAAGGTTCAGAGGATTATGTAGTATATACAGATACCTCAGGAGAAGATTTGGGTTGTGTGCTTACTCAGAACGGAAAGGTGATTGCATATGCTTTCTGGAAGTTAAGAGAACATGAAAAGAATTATCCCATACATGATCTCGAACTTGCAGGGATAGTCTTTGCACTCGAGAAATGGAGACACTACTTATACGGCATATCTTTTGAGATCTTTACCGACCACAAAAGTCTCCAATAGTTGTTTACTAAAAAAAACTTGAATAAGAGACAATGGCGTTGGATGGAAGGATTATGAGTGCACTATTAAATACCATCCCGGTAAAGCCAATGTGGTCACTGATCCATTAAGCAGGAAGGCTAGGGTATCACATTTGGAAGTTGGAGAAAGTAGTGATAATATCACTATCAAACCAGACTTAAAACATCAATTGTTTGAGGCTCAGACTAAAGATTCAGAAGTCCAGAGATTAGTCGCAATGGCAAGGGATGATCCAGAATGTCCATTTGGGTTAAACAAAACTGGTCTTCTTTGTTTCAAGAACCGAGTGGTTGTACCCAAAGAATTGAAATGGGTATTCCTCGAAGAAGCACATAGATCGGCGTTCTCTATCCATCTTGGAAGAAATAAAATGTATAAGGATTTGAAACAATATTATTGGTGGAACGGGCTGAAAATGTATGTCGCCGAATATGTGAAACATTACCTAACATGTCAATAAGTCAAAGCAGAACTTCAGAAACCTAGAGGTCTTCTATAGCCGTTACCAATTCCTAAGTGGAAGTGGGAAAAACTAACGATGGACTTTCTGACCGGGTTACCAAAGATGATAGGTGGGTACGACGGTATCTGGGTGATCGTGGACCGCCGGACTAAATCAGCACACTTTTTGCGGTCCGAATGTCTTACAAAATCAACAAACTAGCCGAGATTTATATTCGAGAAATTGCGAGACTTCATGGTATTCCAATAAGCATTGTATCAAATTGGGACCCGAGATTTACTTCAAGGTTGTGGCTGAAAATACAGAGTATGTTAGATACGAAGCTTAAATTCAGTTCTACGACATATCCACAAACCAACGGCCAATCCGAGCGTGTAATTAGATATCTCGAGGATTTTTTACGAGCATGTGCTCTAGATTATTCAACTTTCTGGCACGAGGAACTCCCTCTAATTGAATTCAGTTATAATAACAGTTACCAGGAATCAATCAAAATGGCACCCTATAAATATCTCTACGGCCAAAAATGTCGATCTCCGTTGTTCTTTGACTTAGAATAGTGGAAATGAACTAAACAAGAAGGTGTTAAGAAGGGAGAGAAAGTAGATAAACCTTCTAAAGCCGTGAGGGACATGATTGAAAAAGTCCAACAAATACGACAACTGATGAGAGCAGCTGAAGATCGACAAAAAAAATACGCCAACCTTCGCCGATGGGATTTACAGTTTAAATGGGAGACAAGGTATTCTTGAACGCATCTCCACGAAAAGGGTTTGCTCGGATTGGGAAAGAAAGAAAGCTAAATCCTCGATATTTGGGTCCTTTTGAAATTCTTGAAAGAATTGGTGAAGTTGCTTACCGGTTATATCTACCACCAAGTCTCACGTGTATCTCAGCATAGAAAATACTACACCGATGAATCAGCAGTCCTACCTGTCGAGGAAGCAGAATTAGAACCGAACTTGACTTTTGTTCAGAAATCGATCAAGATCTTGGATTAGAAATTCCAAGTGTTGAGAAATCGACAGATCCCATTAGTTAAGGAGTTGTGGCGTATTCATCAGACCGAAGAGGCAACTTGGAAACCGACGAGAAAATAAGACAATACCATCCCGAGTTATTTTCTCGAGATTAGTGAATCTGGCGACCAGATTCTTTTAAGGGGGAAGGATTGTAACGCCCCAATTTTTCTAAATCATGAAACCAAGAATATTCTGAAAAGGATATTTGGTTAGGTGGTATATTATCTATATTATTCGGGAATATAATAGTCATGTTAGTGTTGTCATGGTGATCTCTATCTGCATCCATACTACTCTGTGGCATTCCTATCACCACAGATTCTCAATTTTCAGGTAAACGCGTCACATGTGGGTTTGAGAGAATTAATAATTAATCAATTTAATTTCAAATTTGGTAAAATTATAAAATTTTCATACCTTAGATATTATTATAATTAGTGAACTTTCGTGAAACTTGTACAAATATACATCAATTATATTTGATCAACATTTGAAATAATTATCGAACGTGACTTGATTGCTCGATTGTCCTTACTTGCACATTTTTCACAATTTTGGGGACCTAAATGCTTGAGATACGTGGACCAAAGTGATCATATATTATGAGACTTGACCTTGGGTGTAAAACTTAATAATTGAGGGGTTTGAATGAAAATTGGCTTTGATCATATATCATGAAAGAAAGGTGCAGCATTTCATTTCCATTCAAACATACATACATACATTCTTCCTTCTCTCTCTCGGTAGAACATCAATGAAGTATCAAGAATTGGAAATTTTCACTTCCACGCTAAGGATTAGACATAATTGATCCATCAAGCTCATATCATCACTTCCATCATTTTCATCTTCATCCTTTCATCATTTAAGGTATATGATCATGGTTATGTGGAAATTCATGAATCTATGCTAGGGCTAGGGTTGTGGTTTTGGTGGTGATAACTTGTGATTAGTTGCTCGGAACATGATTATGAGCTAAGGAATTGAATTTCAAGATTGATTTTTGAATTACTTGAGGATATGCTTATGATCACATATGGGTTCAAAGTTGGGGAAGATGATGATATATGCTTGGATTGATGCTTGAGGATGGATTTTATCGAGTGATAAGTATATCTGCATGTTTGTGAGTGGTTTTGCTGCATTGGAAATGTTGGGAAATGATTGTTGTTATGGTTGGGTATAAAACCCGAGAGCTCCCCAGTTTCTGCATTTTTTTTCAAAACTGGACCGCGGGACCCTTCCCATTTCCTTCACAAGCCAGAACGGTCGTTCTTTCCAGGCAGTGTAGGCCATGCGCCATGGGAACGGTCGTTCCCATTTTGAACTGCAGCCCAGAAGGGCCGTTTCCAGGCCGCTGACAGAAGAAAACCTTGTGTATAAAATTTTGTCATTTTGTATATTTGCCCTATTTGATCCCAAATTTATTTCGTACTATACACTTCATGAAGAAATAAGATTATTTTATGCCGCATTCCAAATTTCACCTCGTCTCGTTGCGTTTTATTGTTCGTCATTATTTGGTACATTGAGTCATGTCTCATTATGCTTGTCTTTCTTGCACAGACGAGCTTTCAGTTGATGAGGAACAGGCTTCGGAGCTGTATTGTCGGTATTTGTCAACACATGTGAGGTTTAGTCCTAGATACGTAGAACCAATACAACCCTTAAGTGTGTTTTTCGGCCAAAACGTATATTATATCTAATAATTTGCCAAAAATTGTCAAGTATTGCAAATGATCTCTCTAAAATATCGTTCATGTTCATGATTTGGCGAGTAAATCCTGTATAGCACTGTGGGCTCGAGAGTTAGTCTGTGAGCCAATCGAGAGAGCAAAGGCTGACGGGTAACTCATATACTACTCTCACCAATTGGGATGCACCCTAAATTCACCAGGAGGTTTGGTGAAGGAAGGAATCCCGTACATGAGAGTCATGTTCCTAACGTATACCATGGTTGTATAATTGGGTCTTGCAATCCCGTTTATTACCCGGGGATAATGCATCGATACTTCTAAAAATATCATTTTGCCGTGTCATGTCAGACACGCGTGTCGGATGCCGTGTCCGACACTCATCATGTGGAAAATTTAAGAAAAAATTTGTGTCGCCGTATCCGTATCCATGCATCATAGCCCGGGGAAAAATGTTACATGAAATTGCTAATTGTGCATAGTAATGAATCGCATGATCACTTTTCTATTTAAATGAAACGTTGGTGTCATTCACTACTGGGTGTAAGGTTGGAGAATTGCCCTACTTGTCGGGCCACGGATTGATTGATTGTAACTTCAATAGATTGATAGTTGTAATCTCGGGCAAAGTTACTTCATTTATTGAACTTACATTATTTTCTTGCACAACTTCACTCGAGGTTATAACTTGCATGTATGTGCGGTTATATATATTATACCCCTCACTCAGTCTTCCATAGACTGACGCCCCACCAATTTCAGTCCTTTTAGGTGCATGCTAGGTGGGAATTGGAGTCTTTAGTCCGTGTCTAGCATTGGTCGCACAAGTTTTGGGTATTGATTCATATTATTGTATACTTGAACACTTATTGTACATATTATATGAAATTTTGAGACCGGTGTGCCGCTGTATGTTGTTGTAAATATGGATCATGATGGTTATGATATGGATATATACATGTTTTGGTATTGCTTGATTAGTCACAGGGTTAGTTTCCGCCTAGCCAGGATTGATTTTCTATTATCACTCGTTCGCCTAATGTTTAGTTATGTATGGAAATCAATTTCATATGTGAATTGGACAAGTGGTGCAGGGGATCTGATGCTCTATTGTTAAGGGTATTACATCTACAACCTTCAAACGTATGTGCATCACGCCCGCAATAAGAGCAAAGAGGCTTTGGAGGAGGTGGTGGCAATGCAGGCTTAGGTGGAACCTTCTAAATTGGTCCTGCCAGTTTGGATTTCTTCCAATGACCCTTGGCAGGTGGTGGAGTTGCATAGGACACAGGCCTCTTACCGGGATTGAATCCTGAACTCGATCCTAAAACCTGTCCTGAACGAGAAGTACCTCTCCTGGCATTCACTGAATCATCAACCTTTAGGGCTTTTGTAGTAGCCTTCACCCAGGTGTCGTATTCACTTCCTCTAGAGATGCTAAATAACCGGTCTCAAGCCCTGAACAAACTGCATCGCCTTATGGAATTCATCACTGGCGATGTTGGCTGCATATCAGGAAAGTCTCTTGTACTCAGCAATATACTCTGAAACTGTGTTGTTGCCTTATTTCAGTTCTGTGAATTCCTTAAGTCTCCTGGGGTGGGCTGAGGATGGAATAAACTTATTTCTCAACTCCCGAATAAATACCTCCCAAGTTACTTCCTCACCGGCGGCATCCAACACGATCTTGGTACTCTCCCACCACGAATATGCTTCACCCTGTATCAGTGTAAGAGTGCAACGAGCTTTTTCTCTGGACTAACAAGGTATAAGCTCCCAAACTCTCTCAATCTCCTTTAGCCACATCTCCGCCTGAATGTCATTTCCTTTAAAGAACTTAGGTGGATGTTGGTTCTGAAATTCCCGAAGTATAGCTGCAATAGGAGCCTCTGGCTGTACTGGTGGAGCAGGTGGAGCTGGAGGAACATGTTCTCTAACCCTCTGATCAATAAGAACCACTACAGCATTCATGAAATACTGAGGCTGAGCAGGAGGGGGTGGAGGAGGAGGTGTGCGATCGCGACGATGACGATGGCGACGGCGATGATGTCGGTGGCCCAAAGAATGCTCACGTCGAGGCATCCTGTAATGTAAACACTAACATGACTATTATGGCCTCGAATAATGTAGACAATATATCACCTAACCAAATATCCTTTTCAGAAGAACTCAGGTTCCGTGGTTTGGAAAAACTGGGGCGTTATAACTAAGCAAATAAATCATAATAAACATGAAACACGGAGATAAGATAAATACATGAATAAGGTCTCACAATATCCAATCGAATCTATAATCCCTAACTAAATAATTGAAAACTTAGCTACTCATAACGAAAAAATCCATCAAACTAATACTAAAGGAATTCTTTAACCTGGTCTAAAGAGTAAAGGAATTAAACTAAGTATGATAAACTGTGAGGTGGAATTCTGCTCCTCGGTGAAGCCGCCAAAGTCTCGAACTGCCGTCCTCCAAGCCACGACCCAAAAGGTTGCTGCCCGAAATTATATAGCCTTCCAAACCTTCTCATGCAGCCTTCTAATCCAAATCAAAATAGAATTTGATTTCATTCACTCAAAGACTCCAACACACACACGGGCTTCTCCAATTTATCCAAGACTTTGTCAGCCTACCACAAAACATCAAAAGCCCCTCCAAGTTCATGGCCCACCAAAGCAAATTGGACTCAAATAATTTAAGCCACACAAACAACCCAACAAGTAAACAACTAAGGTCCACAAAAAGTGGATTGGGTTGTACTAAATTAAGACCAAAGAGCATGCGCAGGCCAATTCCTCCAAAAATCAAAGCCCCATTCAAAAGTTCAGTTTTGTTTAAAGGGCTACGTGCATGCATGTACCATATATTCCTTTGCATCTCAATTTTGAATCAATTCACCAATTGTACTACATTCAACTTTCTCCCGCGGCTAAGTTCAGAAATTCAACGGTGTTAGCCTTTGCATGAATTTGTTCGTAAAACGACCAAGTTTTCTTCAATTTCACCCTTGGGCGGTTCTAAAAAAAACAACAAAGTATCAATTCTTCTCGAAATAACATCAATTCAAGCATAACTCGGAGTATAATATTATCGTAAAGATAATGAATTAACGACGAATCCCCCCACACTCGCTCATTACTCGTCCTCGAGGAATCATAAAAATCAAATGTAAACAATACCACCCATCCAACACAATCACAAAGGCAATCAAGACAATCATTGAATCTCACCTAAAAAAATCTAGCTCATCAACACAATACTCAATTGCACAAAACTCAACAAATTAGTATAAATAACATACCCTCGTGTAGTGTAGTGTGAATTGAACGGAAGAATGTACAAAGACCAGATTGATTAGTCTATGATTTTCGCCTAAGTTCTACGTATTAACTTCGAATACACCCTTCACACCAATCTCCACTAATTTAGTCAACTCATAATTCGGGATCGATAGGTCTTTCGAGATTGTAATGTAGGCTTGGTTAAGGTTGGAAAAAATTTGGAATTAGTGGCTAACACACCAAGCTTACTCACTTTAAACATAAAACCCGTGATAAAGTCTTCTCTTCTACCGGACTTCCACTTATTCAATTTTGCAACAAACCTTTCCTTTTATTGACTTTCTAACTCAAAACACACATCTTACTATTTTTTCTTTTCTTTTCTTTTTTTTTTCTTTCTTGACTTCTTTTTTCCTTTTTTTTTCATCTCTTTGTTTTTTTTTTCTTTTTTTTTTTCAGCACTATACTTCATTTTCTCAACGTTCAAGCACGAGGGAGAATACAAATGAGCTTAAGGCATGTAAA
>JBBMKE010410892.1:0-11625 GCA_037834125.1 Lippia alba | reverse complement strand
CTGTTATGTTTCGTCCCTTAAGAGGGTCATCTGTACGTACCCTCTGACCAAGGGTTCATCTGTTATGTTCTGTACTTAATGGAAATTATGATTATGGAAAATATGATTTTGGGAAATTTTGGTTTGGAAAATCTATGTTATATCTGGGTGCATGGATATAATGATTTGCATGAGATGATGATTTTAATTGTCTAATATTTTAGTGTGTCATTATATCTATACGAAAATTATGTTTGATCCAATAGATTAGTTTTGGGAATTGCTTATTGAGTATGCGGCTCACCCCTCGCTAATATTTTTTTTCAGATAATTAGTCGGCTTTGAAGTTAGCAGAAACGAACGAGAAAATTAGTCTGCCTCCTAGTATTTTACTTCCTAATTTGACATTTTGGAGTTTTGGTCATTTGGATAGTTGAGATTGATTTTGTTTGAGACTTTGAGAAAAGACTGTAATAGTTAGGATTTCTCCGCTGTACTGCTTTAAGACTTTATTTTAAGTATTTTATTCTGAACTTAGCTGCTCTGTTTATCGAGTCTTAGTGTCCTTGAGCCTCTTGGGACTTAGGGGCACTGCCGTGTTACATCCCGAAAACGGGGCGTGACAGAAGCTGCCTCTCAAACTTAGAAGACTCAAAGGAAGGCTTAATGAGTGGAACATGAATGAGTTTGGGAATGTTTTTAGCAGGGTAGACGAAGCCAAAAAAGTGGCTGTCATTGCTGAGAAAGAGTACGATGCTAACCCGTCAGAGGATAACTTGATTAATGTGAACAAGTGTAAGGCAGAATGGAAAAATAGCTTGGCTATGGAGGAGGATTTCTGGAGACAAAAGGCGTCAATTAAGTGGCTTGAAAAAGGGGAGAGAAATACTCGCTTTTTCCATTCTCTAGTGAAGAAGAAAAGGCTCAAAGGAACTATTAAAGCCATTTATGATGGTGACCAGAGAATCACTAATCCACAACAAGTCAGACAATCTGCCAACGATTATTTCGAGGAACTGTTGACTTCAACTGGCATATCTAATGGGAATGATGATGATTGGGACATTGTTGAGAAGACGCTGACTCAAGAAGAAGGGAATGGTCTATGCTTGAATCCAACAAAGCAGGAGATTAGGGATGCCGTTTTCCAAATTAGCCCACGTTGCGTGGCGGGTCCTGATGGCTTCAGCGCGATTTTCTATCAGAAATTTCTGGCACATAATCGAGGATGAAGTGTATGAGACAGTGGAAGCTGTTTTTAACGGAGCCAATCTCCCCAAGGCGTATACTTCTACCTCCGTTGTCCTCATTCCCAAAGTGGACAACCCCAGCCATTGGAGCCAATACCGTCCCATAAGCCTCTGCAATGTCTCTAACAAAATTATCACTAAGCTTCTCAACAACAGGCTTGCTAAGGTTCTTCCCAAAGTTTTATCTCCTAATCAAAGCGGATTTGTTTGAGGCAGAAACATTAGTGACAATATTCTGCTTGCTCAAGAAATGATACATGGGATAGAAAACCGAGGAGAGGATAAGAACGTGGCAATAAAGCTTGACATGATCAAAGCTTATGACCGAATTGAATGGGACTTTCTTTTCAGAGTTATGCAAAGGAAAGGATTCCCGGAATTCTGGATTAACCTGATTAAGAGATGCATTAGCAATTGCTGGTTCTCTGTAATTATTAACAGAGCCTCCTCCGGTTTCTTTCACTCTACTAGGGGTCTCCGACAAGGAGACCCTTTATCCCCTTCCCTTTTTGTTATTGCTTCTGATTTTTTTTCCATTCTTCTTAACAGATTGGCGAGGAGAGTTACGTACAGCAGATTTAAGGGAGCAGCTAGCATGTCAGTCACTCATCTCTCATACGCGGACGACACAATTCTCTTTACAAATTCCAGAGTTAACTCTCTTCTACAAATTAAGAACATCCTGATGAAGTACGAACTCCTTTCTGGGCAGAAAATTAACACTAAGAAAAGCTCCTTCATCATGAGTGATAAAAACGCAAGGGCCATCAGACAAGTCAAGGATATTCTTGGTTAAAAAAAGGAGTCGCTGCCAGTCACTTACTTGGGAGCTCCACTATACTCCGGGCGTCGTAAAATAATTCTGTTTGATGGTGTTGTTACTAAAGTTAGGAAGAGGCTTTTAGGTTGGGAATCTGCTAACCTCAGCTTTGGCGAAAGATTACAGCTTATTAAAAGCGTTTTGTACTCAATCCCTTCCTACACTATTCAAATTCTTGAGCCACCAAAAACTGTGATAGAACGATTGCACCGCATTATAAACAAATTTTTCTGGGGTAGTAACTCAGAGAATAGAAGAATACACTGGGTGGCATGGGAGAGACTATGCTACCCAACGGAGGAGGGAGGTCTTGGAGTGCGTAATTTGGAAGACATGGTAGAAGCTTTTTTTTTACAAACTTTGGTGGAGATTCCGTACCTCAGACACTCTTTGGGCATAATTTATGAAGAGTAAGTACTGCAAAGAAAGACACCCAATTGTTGCTCCCAATCCCCACAAGAGTTCTTTGATTTGGAGACGTCTATGTCGGACGCGGGAAAAAGCAGAAACTTACATCAACTGGGCGCTAGGGAGTGGCAATCTGTCTTTTGCAAATGATAGGTGGTTTCAGGGGAAAAAGGTATCAGATTTGATAAATGGCATGGATAGTGAGCTGAGAGTTAATCTTTTTTGGACTGATATTGGATGGTGCCATCAGACTCTTCAAACTTATCTTGGCCCTTCCTTGGCTAAGGAGATTGAAGACGTCCCTATTAGGCAGGAACAACAAGATATGGCTATCTGGACTCTTGAATCCAATGGTTGTTTCACAATCAAATCGGTGTATAACGCTATAAGGAGGAAACATCAACCCTCTACTTCTTGGAGAGCCATTTGGAGCTGCAACCTCACTCCAACAATTCAGATCTTCATATGGAGACTAATCAAGGATTGGCTACCAATTGATGAGCGTTTAGAAAGAAAGGGCATTGCTAACCCTTCGAAATGTGCTTGCTGTTCGGAAAGAGATACAGTTGAGCATGTTTTCTCCAGTGGTAACAAAATCAAGAATGTATGGGCTTACTTTGGGGAATATTTTGAGATACATCATTCGTCAGCTTCTCCGATACAAGTTCTGCAAAGTTGGATTACCTCTTCTCCTTTTAGTGCACAGCAACACATTAGAGTTGTCATCCCTATCTTAATTTGTTGGTATACTTGGCTTGAAAGAAACAGGACTAGACATGAAGGGAGCCCTTTCTCATATCTCCATATTATTCGTAGAGTTAAATTTCATGTTTATCTCCTAAATAGAATTGGTGTTTTGTGCAGGAATTGGTGGATCGGAGACATCCATACCGCACAGAATTTTAACATTCAATTAACAAAAAGATTGGAGAAACGGCCTCTAATTGTCAAATGGCCTGTCAATTGGTGGAAGTTGAATACGGATGGAGCTTCACGTGGAAATCCGGGCCCGGCGGGTGTTGGAGGAAGGGCAGAAAATATGAGGGCAATTGCAATAGGAGTTGCCAAAGCTGCTGAACTGCGATGTAGAAGCCTCTGGATTGAGCCTGATGCTACGATAGCGATCTCCATTCTTGGCAGAGGAAGGGCAGAAAATAATAGAATACAGGGAGATATAATTGAATTTATGAATCATGTGAAAACTATGGAAGTTAAAATAACGCATGTGTATAGGGAAGGTAATGTGGCCGCAGATAACCTTGCAACTAAAGGCGCGATAGAACAAAGAGATCGGTCCTTTCCAGAGTAACCTTTGTCTGGGGAAATGAGGGGGATCATCAGGATGGACAAAATGGGTGTCCCGAATCTTAGACATAAATTTTAATGCAGCCCATTCTAGTTTACAGTTCTGTTCGCTTTACGCGAATTCACTTTATTTCTTGGTCTTTGTTTAACCTGATCCTTAATGATGCAGATCACATGGTTAGAGACTTCTTCATATATGAACATGGAAGGACTAGTTGGTAACGAGAGCAACTTCGGAAATCTGGTATTATTGAGAAATGTTGGGGATTTATTATCCTGTTAATGGATTTGCATTTTAATAATGGCACTTGGATATTTAATATTAGAATTGATAAGGGACTTGATTTTTCCTCGACCGAGATGAATTCCTTCTTGCAGGGCTATAACCAGGCGACAAAGAGCTGGAATTTTGGCCTATTTAATGGCCTAGACTGCAACTTTGGAATTGACCGTTTTTGGGTCCTTTTGGTCCATCTCCAACCAAATAATATCTATCATTGCCCTGAGGACGCTAGCAATTACGAAGCAATTATCCGTTGCACGAGGACCACAATAATACTCAAGACAGCCCGGAAGACTGGGCGCCTCACGGAGAGGCCAACGGATAATTCGAACAATATGTTTAGCAAGAGGGGCCTTGATTTGCTGATCTTTACTGAGTTGACGCATCACCATGATTTGATGAATAATTGGCATTTTGATGTTTTTGCCCTTTGGACTTGTAATTCTGTTTATGTTCTCCATGGCCATTACTGTTTGTTGAGCCTTGACGATCCTTGGATCATGAATATTTGTATTTCGTTCTTCGTTTTGGTTGGTTATTGATGAGGTGGGGGCCTCGGTAATAACCCTACGGCTTCTTGCCGGTTCCTCTTGAAAAAAAAAAAGGCCAACAACTGCGTTAAAAACTCTACATTATGGAGAGAGATTTTTAAAAGATCTTTTTTCTTTGGCTCAATTCTTCCACATTTTCTTTCTATCCAGAATTCAATTCTTCATCAAAAATTTGCCCAAATTCTCAATGGTTGAGTTTCTTCCCCAAAACAGGGCAAATACCATCCCGAGGCTCTTCCTCTCCAATTTCGAACATTAAGTTTTCCTTCTCTCAAATAGGGCAACTGCTGCGGATCTTTTCTTTCTCTCAAATCGGTTATCAAATCGCCGAGCAATGAGAGAACGATCGCGACGGCGCTGATGTGCTATGCTTTTCTCCGTCACGTGTTTGGCAATTCCATCTGTTTTTTACTGTCTGTGACAGAAATTTAAAGTTCGAGTGTTTCAGGGGAATGGCGATGGAGAAGCGCGGCTTCCACAAGCTTCGAGTTAAAATTGGACCAAACCATTGGTTAAGTTTGCTGCTGATAATATTCTACCAATAGGTTAGGCGGATAGTGTTAGGACTTGCAAATCCTACCATTGGTTGTCTTGCTGATGCACATTATCTATCAAAAGTTAGCACCTTTGGGATTTTTATAATTTTTGGTTAGGTTTATGACGTTCAATTTTTTCTAATTTAGTTCCCTTTTGACTGGTTTTTTCAATTTTCGAGATGGATATGGGTTTAAGCTAGTTTTTGCTGCGATTTTATTACAGAGGACTGAATTTGTACAGTGATGAAATTGGGGTTGTTGCTGAAGATTGGCTAGTTGGACTCTTTGGGTTGGTATCATCTTCGATTCTTATCCACATTCTTTTTAGTTTGGTTTTGGTATTTTCTGATGGAGGGTGATTTAGCAGGAGAAGTGGTAGCTCTCAAGCTCTCAATGAGACTGAGTGGCTTACTTAGCAGCTTCATGTAATGTAGGCTTCAATTTTATTATTAACTCCCTTATTTTCAAAGTTATATTGATGCTCATGCTCCAGCCACAAGAATTTGTGACAGGTATGAAATTCATGCCTTTATATTGCATGGCAGATACCTTTTTCTGTCTCTAAATTTATAGCTGCTGGAGTCGGTATATCTGTTCCAACTGAGCGCTTGTTGAGAAGCCTTGTTCTCGCACTGTTAGTTATTCTCATATTGGGAAAGTTGGACTACACCTCTTTCTGTTCCTTTCTTTTGGCATGAAATCTTGAATACAAAAGACATGTTTTTTTACTACAAAAGGCATGAAATCTTGTTCTCACACTGTTAGTACCTCTCATATTGTGCTATGTACATCTACTTGCTAATTATTGTGTTACTTGCTACTTCTTGAGTTTTTTTATCTTATATATTGATGGGAACTGGACTTGTTTGCTCATTTTTTTTACTGTTCTTGTCATTTGAAATATGTTTCTGTATTTGCAAGTTACGGGGATGTAGTCGGTGGGAGGAACGAGGTTCGATTCCTTGCATCTCCAAATAAGATATAATTCTTCTAATACTTATTAACACCACCAACTTATCAATCATGTTAATTTTTTATTTAATTTTTTAGAGATTATACCATCTAATACTGATTAAGATCTCTTTAGTATACAAAAAACCACTTACACATTCAAGTCATTAGCAACATAGCAAATAGAAACACTAGCTACAAAAAATACTTTAGAAGTCATCTTAATTGGGCATAAATTAATACATGTACTCTTGAATTTCTCATGTAACAAATGGTGCATCATGTTGCTTAGTGTTGGCACATAGCTAGAATAAAACAACTATATTCAATTGAACTGCATCATTCCTTAGGCACATGATGTTGGTTACTAGTGTTGGCTTCCTCAAATTGACTTCGAGCTACGGAGTCACTCAAATGTGGTTTAACCAACTGTTGCTATACATGAAAAAAACACACACAAAAATGATACAAATACAATATTACTGAATGCTAAAAAATAATAACACCTTTTTGTAAAATCAATCCTGTAGCAGCTCAATTAAAACTTGTTACACTTTGATGATCTTGTCTTTGGTAAGAGGGAATAAGATGCTGTTAAAAACCCTCATTGAAATTCTATAGTAAGAGATATAGAATTAGTATCTTGATATTTCTGTATCTAGATTTATAAATTAATATTATTGCACGGCCATTATACCCCTGATGTTTGCATGTGTGATCGTGAAGAGCTTTCAACGGGATAAACTAAGTTAAAATTGGGCACACCTACTTGATATCCCTATATGATAAATAAATGAAATGTAAACAACATTCATATTATATAACTATTTATAAAAAACAGAAAAAATTATATCCAAAAGAATTGTGACAATTGCGATAAGAAAGGAGAAGGAACAAACTCATTGTAATCCCCCATGCTTGCACTACCTGCCATGTTAAAAGAAGTCTGCAAAAAAAAATATATATTTATATTGCATAAGAACTCAACATATAAAAGATATAATAGTTATAAAAAGATTATATGAATACTAACAATAAAATTACCTGACTATTATTTTGTAAATTAATAATTGTATCATTAGATAGTGATACATTGTTCGACTTTTTTCTTCTTCCTCTTGTGCTTTCTCTAACCCACTCATGGGTCTTTTGCTAGATCTTGTACTTTTTTTTTTCTCTTTATGCTTCCATCCTTTTACTGTAATTTCATCTCTTGAATTTTTATTTCCATCAAATGCATGATTGAGATCTACTTGGTGGTGCAACTCTATTATCCAAACTTACATCAACCTTTTGAATCAGTTTTAGAAAACTGACTTTAACAATATAATTCGAAATGACTCCGAAGTTAAAGCAGCTCGTGTCACCAATTGATTAGTCAAGCTACACAATTGTGTATAGTGACTTCCAATCATTTTCTTTTCTGCATCTTCACTTACAGTCTCAATTTGTCCAATACTAATTCTTGACAATTCTTCTTCAACCAATGTAGTTTTTGCCTTTTTAGTCCATCTCTTCATAATATACGACTCAGGAACATTGAATATATCTCTCAACGAAAACACCTTAAGTGCATGCGAACACAGAATACCTGTAAATTCAAACTTTTTACAACTACACAAAACACTTTGTTTTACTGAGTCGTGTGTCTCTGCGTGTTTATAATGCTTCCCATAAGAGACAAAGACTCCTTCGTTCTCTTCACATAATTCTACTTTAGAATCATACGCCGTACGTACTTCAACTTGAAATATTTCGAACACTTTATGAGTATAAATATTTGTTGCATGTTTTAGAATCTCAACAGGAAAAGAAATTGCTGTGCACTCTGATTGTTTTTGTAATCAGCTTTGAGCTCCTGGTAACGATGTTCTTCAATTAATCGATCAAACTGTTGTTTAAATTGTAACAAATTATGCTTGTAGCTCGCATACTTTTTCAGAACACTGTTCATACTTTCACTATGCTGAGTAGTAGTCATATCTGCACAAAATGTCTCTCTGCAATAAACTAGTGCCCATTTTTTCTTTATTTTAAACATCCTATCTAACCACTCATTATTCTCAAGCTGATACTTTTTTAGCATATTTTGCCACGCTTCTAACCACTCATCAATCTCATCATAATCATAAATACAAGAACTAAAATCTTTCGAAATTTTTTTAAAGCTTGATAATATGTTACTCAAATGAATCGCTGCATTCTGATAAAAATGCCAAATACATAGGCGATGATATGTTTGAGGCCATTTTTTAGCTAAAGTCTTCACCATTGTTGCATCTTGATCGGTGAGAATGGTCTTAGGTTCTTTCTTGGACATGCCCTGGCAAAAGTATCAAATAACCACATGAACGTTTCTACAGTTTCATCATATAACAATGATGTACCAAATATGATGGTTTGTTTGTGGTGATTCACACCGACAAAGAGGGCAAATGTTCGAGCATCTTTATTTTTTCTATAAGTTGTATCAAAGCACACCACATCACTAAAATGTACATAGTCGGCCTTCATTTGTGCATCAATCCACAATATATTAGCTATCATATCTTCCTTATCAACTTGAATTGCATTAAAAAATTGTAGATCTTGAAATTGCCTTTGTTGCAAATATACACCTCCAGTATCACCAATTTTCATTTCTACGCTTCTCTTCGACCGCAGAAAATTTTTATAATCTTCATAAATGAATCCAATTTTATCTTGTCCTCCGACCTGTTCAGCCATTAAGGTAAAGCCATCTATTGGCGCTATTGCAGAGTTACTTATATCATCTGCTTGTGATTTATGTGCAATAGTCATATTCCTCTGAGACCTCAAGAAATGGACTTTATGAGGAGTTGCAAGCGCATGACCACTATGTTCAACCACAAATTTAACAACTTCGTATTTTTCGGTATAACGACCATTGACTTGCATCATTGCACCACAACCTGTTCTAGTTTCTCGTTGATGGGATTTAACATTCACATCTCTCTTATCTTTTGGTCTACTAACTCGACGTGAACAACAAAATGTTCTGTCGAGAATCCAGAAATCTTAGATTCTAGTCGGAGAATTCTCATTCAAAATGTTATTTCTTTCGCAGTACCTTGACGTGAACAACAAAATGTTTAACACTCACATCTCTCTTATCTTTTGGTCTGCTAACTTGACGTGAACAAAATATTCTGTCGAGAATTCAGAAATCTTAGATTCTAGTGGGAGAATTCTCATTCAAAATCTTATTTCTTTCGCAGTACCTTGATGTGAACAACAAAATGTTTGTGACAAAAATTTGTGAAGATTTCTAAGTTTGTTTATTGCTTTTCGTCTTCTTAAATTTTTGTTGTATATCATCTTTATATGTCTTTTATTTTTTTTGGGTTTAATAAGAGTTTATATTAACTAATAATTATTTTCCTAGTTTAATCGACTCTCGATAGAATTAACTCTTAAAGAAAAAGAGTTTTTTTTCTTTTTTTTTTAAAAAAGATTTTGGGAAGATATTTTTACCCATATCTTAACAATATAGAAAGATCTTTTTTAAAATTCTTTCTCTCTCTCCTTAACGGAGAGTTTTTAACGCTGTCATAGGCCTTAATTATTATTAATTAATATATAATATTTATTATTTAATAATATTAAGTGTAGCAGAAGATGAAGCACCAATTATAGCAGAAGATTCCATCCGGGAAATTCTGCCTTCAAAAGTCCTTGGTTATCGGATAATTTTTTAAAAAGAATGAGTTGTAACTTTTAGTCACACTTGTATTTGTCAGATCAGATTATTTTCCACGTATGTCAGTTTTTACCACGTGTACTATAGTTTTCCGGGGAGGCTGAGCGGTTTCGAGGAATTTGGCATCAAATTGCACATTTTTGCGAGTTAGGAGATACATTTGTCGTCTGAAAAAAAAAATTGTCCCAAAATTACTAATGAGCAGTTGTTAGTATCACTTTTTTGCAATTTTCCCTTCACATGATATAGGCAAGTGTGAATACTTCGAATATTTATGTATGAGTAATTCTTTGTTAACAATACTAATTTGTTGACCATTTCATAATGTTACAAATGCAAATTTTGGTCTTATATGTTTGTAATTTTTGTAAATTAGTCCTAGCCGTTTTAAAATTTACATTAATTAATTCCTATAAGTTTGTAGTTTTAGTAATTTAATTTTGTCCATTTCAAAATTTACAATCATAGGTTCTAAAATTTTGTAATTTATGTTTGAATTCAGATGGCACGGGCCGAGCCTGAATTCATGTTGAGCTAGACTCTTCTTTGTTTCTAGAAGATGTCACTTGTCATGAGTTGGAACAAGTAGGTAGAGATCTTCATGAGATCATGGTCGTACGTTCTCGATTTGCCGACCGATAAGATCTCTGCTATTAACCAGTTAGCTGGGGTAGTTTGGCCATTCTTTTTATATTTAAAAGGAGTAGTTGTCTGAGCGAGTCACATATTCTTATATGCTCCACTGGACAACACAATATTTTTATTCAAATATGATTATGTTTTTTATTTAATTTTTTTTATTAAATATGCCACATGTATAATAATTTTTTTATACAAGTCAAATACTTTTGTCATGTCATCCCGCCAAGTTAGCAAAGAAATGAACCACGTGGCTAATTCCGATTACTAATAAATTTTCATGCAAAAATCGGACATAAATTGCAAAATTTTAGAATTTACAAAACTTAATTGCAAATTTCAAATGGACAGGACCAAAATTGTCAAAATTACAAATTTACAGAACTTAATTACAAATTTTGAAATGGGTAGGACTAAATTACCAAAATCGCAAATTTTTTTAGACCAAATTTGCATTTTTGTCTTTGATAATTATTAGCATAAAAAATAATTACATCTAATGACCCTGCATTTAGGCCTAATAACAATGCAATTCATTATTATCGACAAATTACATATTAGTTCCTAACTCTGAGAACCGTTTGTGGTTCCTATCTTCCAGTTATGTCATTCCAAAAATGTCTCTGGTTTGTTGTTAAATTCATAATTTGTTAGGGTCATTTTGTTTATATTTGTAAATTTTATGAATGATTTTGTAATTTTGATCATATATTCAGATGTAACACTCATAATAACGTCGGGGCATAAGTATACTTTTACAAATTCTGTTAAGGGACTTTAGATCAAATAAAATTTATATAGAGTAAAATATAATTATTTGATAGCCATTGGTTACAAATGTAGAGTAATCAGAGAATAATAGAATACGAAATAAAAGAAATTGTTAGTCCTTTAAGTTAGGATCTTGTCTCTAACTCGCCCCTCGGTAATTTTAATCAATAGATGACGAATACTGGAATACCATTATATATATGGGAGAATTACATACAAGTCCCTAAGTTTTGGCCTAATTACATTGCAGTCCACGAATCTTTAGATATTGCATACCAGTCCCTAAGTTTTGATTCCGTTAGAAGTCCATAACGGCCATTAGAAATCCACATAAACCTGAGGGATCATTTTGTTATCACTATCAAACTTGAGGGACTTATTTGTAATTAAATTTGTAAAATTTTAACGGAA
>JBBMKE010410835.1:0-11629 GCA_037834125.1 Lippia alba | reverse complement strand
ACTTATGATTTATGATTTATGAATACACGAGGTGGAGGAAGGAGACATAAGCCTTACGCCGGGCTCACTTATGACCTATTGATTAATTATGAATTGAAATTGATTTTTATAATCCCATTAGTTGATTTAGATTCTTGCCCACTTGGGAATTTCTTGTAAAACCTCTTTTGGGATTATAGCTTGCATAAATATGATTTAATTTCTATCGTATTATGTATTTATGCCCTATTTTTATACCCACCAGTCTCCTATAGACTGAACCTGGATTTGTTTCACTTATGTTGTGTAGGTTTCTCTTGGAGAGTGCTAGGCGGGAATTCGAGTCTTAAGAGTCGTGTCTTTGTGTCTAGTGTTCGTGTTGCACACACTCATAATTATTTATGTATTTAACTCTTGAATGCCTGTGGCGTATTTTAATTACTGTTTTGCAGCATACAATGATAATTTTGCAAAAATCATAATCATTATGTGCATACAATCACATAAGATTCAGATAAATTCATGCAGAGAGTTCAAAATTTATGTCAAACAGATGCAATGCACAAGTATTCCAATTGCCGCATGACCTAGACTGACACGACATGACTCCAGAGCACCGATTTTAAACCTAGTAGCTCTGATACCACTTAAAGATGTAGCACCCCAAACGAAAAGCACCACATACCCCGCACTATAGCCCGACACGTCTAACAAAATAAAATGTCCGTACACGTACTAAGCTACAGCGAACGGGTGACAAATGAAAACCAACCTAAGCTAGGCGGAACGTAGACCCTGGCTGAGGAATTTAAAACCTGCTCAGAGTGCGCAATAAAAATTCCAAACACAAGCAGAAGCATCAGGATAGCATACAAGCATACTCACAAGCAATGGCCACAGGCCGACATAATTTAAAACACGTGAGTCACATGCAAACTTGGGCTCACAAGCCTCTTTTATAATGCAAGTAAACCCGACAAGGGCAATTTAAATCCTACGAGGCACATAGAACGCATCTAAAAGTATACTTATACATACTAGCGGTCAAAACATACTAACTTATACAAAATTCAAATGCAAATGCGAATTCTCAACTGAAATACAAACTCGACTCAAAACAGACTCCAAAGACCTACTCAAACCGCCTAGCTCGAACTTCAAAGTGAACCTGCAAACTAAAAACATAAAAGGGGAGGGGTCAGTCAACTGATTGAGTGAGGCGGCTAACGTACACCTCAACACTAGATAGATATATCAAAGCACGTATCAAAGTGATGAATTCATGAACCGGGATTGGGTTTTACAAACCAAAATACATATATATATATATAATTTTTACAAATCCTAATTCGATTCATAAATTCCACAACACGCACGCACACATGCTCGGCGAGTACGAGCTTCCAACCTGCTTCATATACACAACACTAAAAACCCAATACCAAATCATAACAAAATCGACCATCTCACCATTTGATGAAAGAGCCACGTGCTGCTCAAACCATCCACAATACAATGTCACGAGGGGTAGCGATCCCACAACGTACCCTCTCCACGATCTACATTTGAAGGCATCAAGATATACACCTTCCCAAACTCCCAGGGATCGCGTATAATATCTTGGATGGAGAATATGCACAAGCTAAACCTCGACGGCCTTATACCGTCCAGAGGGGTCCTTACCCATATCTCCTTGAGCTCACAATCACAACACATTTCACATCACATCACATGCCAATATTTCATGGCTCATCTCGTAACACAACTCATCACAAACTCACACATTTTTCAAAATAGCTTACATAAATGCTATAGTTCGCACTATATAAACCTAATCCTCACCTGGTACCAAACAAAGCTGAAGACAAAGCCAATGGTCCACCCTAGAACCTGCACGACCCACTTGTCACCACCCTGGGTGCAACCTGAACTAAATTGAACACAAACAAAGGACTCAGACTCAAGAATGAACCACAAAGATGCACTACAATGCTCAACATGGTGTCGTGGCCAAATTGGGAATTCAAAAAGATGTATAAAAGATGTATTCAAGTATGTATGATTCAAATTCAAATCAATTATATGCAAATCAGAACCTTATGTAATTTAATAAAATTATATAATGGACTTAGGGCACGTTCATGTGCACAACAAATGTAAATAAGAGAAATTGAAAGACAAAACAATTCAAATTATATCATATTAGCTCACATAGCACATGACCAATTCATATTAATTCACATAGTGCACAACAAATTCATATTCATACAATTAAACCATTTTCACGTGCAAGAGTTCTCAATTAAATCCTATAAGCTCTATTCGATTCATATTTCATATTTCACATAAAATTCAGATATTACCAAGTCAATTAGAGCTCATAAAGTCACATATTAAATTCAAACAAATCATTTAATCATTTATCCCATACTTAGGTTTAATTAATTCAATTCATACAAATTTACATTTTCTAATATTACACAAATGTCCCTTGTACAAGAATTACATTCGACTAGTAGCATGAAACGAAATCAATAACTACAACAATCACGAATTCATTCATTTCATAATTCACTACATATTTACAATTACAATACAATGCATATTTATTTAATTTATCGAACATACAAGAAAGAATTATATTTCAAACAATTGATAATTTGTACAATTTCAAGACAATGAGGCTCAGTTACCAAACCAAAGAATTCATATATATCACATCTCATTAATTACATCATTTTGCATACAACGGAATACACTGCAATCAACAATTCAAGCATAAACAAATTATTTACAATTAAAACAAATAAATCAAACAATCCTCAAGTATACAAGTAAATTCACAAAAAATCAACCGGGCATCCGATTGATGAACGGAAAGTGGCATTGGACTCACCACGAAGAATCGGACCTACAGTCCAAAAGGCGTCGGAACGCCGTCATCGGAATCCGCCGGACTGTCACTGACAGGAACCGGACCACCACCTCCGGTGGCCTGAAAATTCCCCGAGAGCAACCACACGTACAACTCAGCAAGCTCAACAAAACCCCTCAACAAGAATCTAAAAATACGCGACGTACGAGACTTAATTGAAAAAAATGAGACGAAACCCTAGAAGCCAAGAAATGAAATTACTCCCAAACCGTGCAACGAAAATGATATCTGAGCAAACCTTTGGAAAGCTTGAGTCGAGACCTTCGAAACCCCTAACTCGATTGCTAGAAAAAGTCATCGGTTCGCCACCGGTTTGCCACCAATGACCAGTTGTCAATCAATCACCAACACAGGAAGCTTGTTATCGATGAATAGAGTAATTCTTGTGAGGGGTCTAATACCAAAATGTCGCCGGAAAAGGTCGAACCGCCAGCCCTAAGCCTTGTCGTGACTGCCATGATTGTTATGACTGAAAACCCTATTTTCGCTACGAATCTGACAAAAAGGAGGCTGGAAATGGAACTAGGGCCTCAAAAAACCTAGGAAACTGCCGAAAGTCGCCGGAAAAGATCGCCAGAGAGCGGCGGTTGGATTTGCTACAGTGTCACGCGCCGCCGCTTCTGACTTAGGCCGGCACGTACGCATGACTCGCCTCCCCGATGGTGGTGCCCTCTACCCAGAAAGTTGCACCGGGAAGCCCTCTACCTAGCCTGGTGGCGCGCGTCGGAGAAAACCTCGATCGAAATTAGCCGGTGAAGTCGCGGCCTGCCACCTCCCACCTGGCGCAATTGAAAATTGGGAATATCTCCTCCATCGGTCATTGTTAGGCCGAGATCTTAGTATGGTTGAGTCGGCGTTTTTGACTCTACGAAAAACACTATTAGGTCGTCGAATTCCGTCGAGAAACGAGCAAGTTACGATTGTGTGTGTTTTCACACCTTGGGTGCGTGTTGTTGTTATAGAGAGAGAGCCGATCGGAAAGAGAGAGAGAGAGGCTGAAGCGTTTGGCTCAAAATTCGAGGATCCAGGTATGTTATCTCGGGTCCTCGTGCGTGAAATGAATGGTAGAAGGGGTAAACGACATTAGAATTGGGCAAACATAGAGTCTACAGACTCGATTCGATTCCTCAAACGCATTGGAATGGTCAAAGAGGTCAAAACCTCGACCGAACGAGAAATGACCGAAAAAACCCTAAAAGAGAAAATTGCGAACAGGCCCCTAAGCTCTTAAAGAGTTCAAAATAGGGCCACACAAAACATAGAATCACATAATCACATAATTAAACACACAAAAAAGGGGCACGTAGTGAGATCTTGGACGTCTGAAAAATTGGGATGTTACGGTGTATGCCCTAGAAACCTTGATCCCCTTCACCCCACTTTTTGTGCTTGAGTAATATGTTGAGGTAAGATCTATATTTATGAGCCTTGATGTAGCACCCGGCCCGTGACGCCACATCCCCCCGCACCTAGACCCTAATCCGGTCGTGAAATGGAAGTCCAAGCCCGAATCCGAAGTCAAGGCGAACGGGGACACAACACACACTAGATAGGCTAGGCGGGACCAACCCTTAAACCATATGACATGCATAAGAGCTCAATAAATCCAAAACATGCGGAAGCATAAATGCAGAAACGGAACTTAATATACATGGCATATACGAATGAGCCACAAGCTCTACAAAATTCATATAATCACATAACACGGCCTTCACATCCTCGAAAACAGTGTTTAAAATGCATCGGAAAGTAAATACATTACTTAAATACAAGTGTGTGTACCAAAAGGCAAACCTGCACAAAACGACTGAAATAAATCCAGGTTCAGTCTATAGGAGACTGGTGAGTATAAAATCGGGGCTTACATTATAATATACGTAAAGCGGTAAATAGACAATCACATGAATAATATAATCCCAAGCGAGGTTTTATAAACGATTTCCCAAGTAGGCAAAGACAATCAACACATGGGGTTATATCTCTCATTCTTTCATTAGGTCCTTATAAACCCGGCGAGGGGGCGTGCATAATTCTCCTTCCGCCACCTCGTGTACTATCTTTAATCATTCATTCTTGTCATTCATGTCATTCTTGTCATTCTTGCATTCTTTCTTTCTTTACGTGCACAAGCATACAATTTCTATATAAGTTTGGGCAATCCGATTCACCGGCATTCCCGCACGTTCCTCCTTCACCAGTGGATGGTCGGGTGATCGGCCCGAGCCATCCGAGTCCTTTTCCTTCACCACAAGGCGGTACATGGTTTCCCCTAATGGCTTGGCGGCCCCATTCCTCGCTACCTCCAACGAGTTTAGGATGCGCCGTTCCTTATGGGACTAACACACGGGATCTCCGTCGACCCTATGCCTCCCCGGCTAGCCACGTGTATCAGATCCCTGGGCCCAAAACATACGTGCATGCATACCTACTTTCTCGCCAAAACATGGTAGGGTTCAAAATAAGGCTTTACGTTCGCAATCATTTACTCGATAGGAAAACGACTCTAAATACGTATACCTTTAGTTTTGGCTTAAACGTTTCATTTAGGGTACTATTAGGTCGTTATCTAGTAGAAGAGAAACCCACCTTATAAGCCAAAAACAAGTGAGAAGAGTCTCAAGGCGCGGCCTCGTCTCCGTACAAACCCGGATCTGTGCAAAACAAGTGAAGTGATACTCATGAGACCACAAAAGACGCTCGGCAATGAAATGAATATGATATGAGATGCATAAGAGGTAATACCATGTCATGAGATGTTCATGTGCACAATAAATGCATTAAAAGAACATAAACGAGCCATTCGACCAATTTCATTCCAGAAACCAAGGTTTCGAGTTCATTCATTTCATAATCATTTCAATTCAATGCGTAATTCACTAATAATATTCAAGACACATAATCATCAATTACGCAAGTCATAAGAATCATAAAACATGCAAAAGAGATGTAAGAAACAAAAGAACGAACAAGGAAACGGAAATGGAATGAAAACAAAGCAAATAAGGTAAAAATGGAATTGTCCCTGCCTGGCAAAAATTGGCCCAGGCCGGGCAATTCACTGCCCAAAAGAAACAGACAATTGCCCGACCCAGGGCAATTTTTGCCCTAGCCGGGCAATTCAATTGCCCCCACAACAGAAAGTTGCCCGACCCAGGGCAATTTTTGCCCTGGCCGGACAATTCAACCTGCGCCCAAAAAAGAAAGAACAAGGGTACTCGGCCAAAAAGTGTTCCAACATGCTTAAACACTTCCAAACTCAAACCAAACTCATTCATTAAGCCATAAACTCATACATTAACATGTCAAGGCATCAAGAAACATTTAAGAGTCGAGAAATACGTTCATACATTCAAGAATGTGCACGCAAGGGTCATAAACGTTCAAGTAGGGAAAATTGGCATATATGAATGCACAATGAATCAAAGAACCAAGTTTTTAGCACATTAACACCTATATACACATCATACTATCATATTCTCACATTCACCAAATAAGGGGAATGAAGGGGGTCATGCATACAAGGGGTAAAACCACTCCAAAAGCACCACTCATGCTAGTACTCATCAAATTAGCATATATCTTGCACAAAGAAGCATAAAACCTTACACTCAAGCATTCCCCTTACCAAACCCTTATCATACACTAAGGTAAGAACTTCCCAAGTCCAAATCTAGCCAAAGAAATCCATGCATAGCTCAAGAAATGGCATCACAATCAAGCATGTATACATTCAAGACCAAGAAAGAGCATAGAAGTGCTATATCCCAAATTCACCCAAAAACCTTCAAAAGCATTAATGGAAACTTTCTCTCAAGCCAACTACCATGCAATAAATACTTCTAGGATCATGTAGACACACTCAAGGAAGAATAATAAAGCCATAGAATTGATCATAACTCATGCCATAACAACAAACCAAAATTGAGCTCCAAACCCTTATTATTCACTTGTCTTCCCAATCATGCAATCCCATCGTTTATGCTATCTATATCTATCATGGAAGATGTAATTAGATGGAAGGAATTCAAATATGGGTTCACCTTGGAGAGTTATGCAAGGGAGAATGGTGATCTTGAGCTTGAAATGGAAACAATGGAGGTAAGCTTTTTCTTCCTTTCTTTCTTCTTTCTTTTGGATGAAAATTGATAAAGTATGGGGAGTGTGGGGAGTATTTGGGTCGGTTGGGAGCTGATAGGGAGGATAGAGGGAGTGTACAAGTGGGTTATAGGGTCTTAGGTGTGTTCTTAGGTACGTAGGTTAGCTACGTATACGTTAAAGGCTCAATTTCGGCTATTTCGCACGTAAAAGGCTCATTTCCGGTCATATGAATGCCAAATAAATTCCAAATAATTCTCACACTCATGCCAATAATTAAATTACACTACTATTCCATATAGTCAAGTTCCCAAAAATTATAAATGTGAATAAGAAACACGCGATCAATTCGTACATGCGCACATAACACATTTATTCAAATAATTCAATCGATTCACTTAGGTCACATTTTTCACATAATCATATATGTCACGTTGTCAAATAATTCAAATTATAACAAATAATTCACGTAGTTGAACAATTAAAGGAATTGAAATTGCTCAATTAATACCACACGCGACGTACCTGGACGACAGAACGCTCGGGGCGTCACAACCTCTCCCCCTTAAGAATAATTAGTCCTCGGATTCACTGCCCGTCCTGAAACAACTCAGGGTAGAAGTTCCTCATCTTATCCTCCGTCTCCCACTTCATTTCCTCTATATCGTCACTTCTCCATAAGACTTTGACAAGTGGGATTCGCCGATTCCTCAACTCCTGGAATTTCCTATCCAATATCCTTATCGGCTTTTGAACGAAGGTAAGGTTTGGTTCCAACTCAATCTCCTCCACTCTTTCAACCGGTAGGACTTTTGATTCATCTCGGTGGTATTTCCTGAGCTGAGAAACATGGAAGACATTGTGGATTCCGGTCATGTTCGGCGGTAGATCCAATCGGTAAGTCGTTTTCCCAATTCTCTCTAGAATCTCAAACGGTCCAAGGTACCTAGGGTTCAATTTCCCTCCTTTTCCAATTCTTGTGAACCCTTTCCGAGCTATCTCCAACTTCAAATTCAATATCCTTTCTCCGACGATTAGCATAGGTTTTCTGGCGATCCTGGGTTGCTCTCATCCGTTGCTGAATCACCTGAATCTTATCTATTGCTTTTTGAATAGCTTTTGAGGGCTTATCTTCATCCTCGCCTCTCTTCACACCCTCCTGTTTTGTCCAATTCCACTCTTCCAAATCGAAAAACAGAGGGGAGAGGCATTTTCATCCATAAAGAGCCTCAAACGGAGCCATCTTGATCGATTCCTGGTAGCTATTATTCTAAGCAAACTTGATTAACGGCAACTGCTCATGCCACGAGTTCAAGAAATCCAAAGCACAGGCTCTTAGCATATCTTTGAGGTACTTAATCAACCTCTCAGACTGACCATCCGTCTGTGGATGAAAAGCAGTGCTGAATTGAAGTCTAGTGCCCAGCGCTGTCTGAAGTCCTCTCCAAATACTCGATGTGAATCTAGGGTCCCTGTCGGACACTATACTGACTGGAACTCCGTGAAGTCGAACTATTTCATCACAATAAAGCTTAGCCAACTTCTCCACCTTATCCGACATCCAAATAGCCAGAAAGTGGGTAGACTTCGTTAATCTGTCCACGATCACCCAGATTCCGTCATAGCCACCCTTCACCCATGGTAAACCGGATAAGAAATCCATTGTAACCTGCTGCCACTTAGCTTCGGGTATCGGTAGTGGTTGTAAGAGCCCTGATGGCTTCTGATGTTGCGCCTTAACCAACTGACAAGTTAGACACTTCTGCACGTATTCGACTACGTCCCTCTTGAGTCCATTCCACCAGAAATACTGCTTTAGGTCCTTGTACATCTTATTACAGCCTGGATGGATCGAATATGCTGACTTATGCGCTTCATCCAAGATTACCCTCTTTAGAACCTCGGGTACCACAATTCTGGTCTTAAATTTGAGTAGTCCCATCTCATCGAATCCGAACGGACACTCTGGATCACCCCTAGCTTTTCTGACCAACTTCTGAACTTCGGAATCCTGTCTCTGCCCTTCAAAAATCTGATGTCGCAAGTCCGGTTGAATGGAAATCGTAGAGACACGAGCCTTAATTCTGACTAGCTCTAACTCGTCTCCACTACTCTCTTCCACCTTAACACTTGACACACTAGCCTTCCTGCTCAGTGCATCCGCGACCACGTTAGCTTTGTCGGGATGGTATTTGATCACACAGTCATAATCCTCGAGCAGTTTCATCTAACGCCTTTGTCTCTTATTTAGTTCCTTCTGCATGAACAAGTATTGGAGACTCTTGTGGTCGGTAAAGATCTCGAAATGCACTCCATATAGGTAGTGTCTCCACTTTCCCAAAGCGAAGATAACCGTGGCAAGCTCAATGTCGTGAGTGGGGTAGTTCTGCTCATGTTCCTTAAGCTTCCTCGAGGCATAGGCTATCACCCTTCCATTTTGAATTAATACACAACCTAGCCCTTCTTTCGAGGCGTCCGTGTAAACCACATACCCTTCATCACCTTCCGGTAAGGCCAGAACAGGTGCAGTCGTCAGTTTTTCCTTCAATAACTGAAAACTATCCTCGCATTTTACATCCCACTCGAATTTAGCCTCTTTCTTAGTAAGCTGGGTCAACGGGGCGGCAATTTTTGAAAAATATTTAACGAACCTTCTATAGTACCCCGCCAAACCCAAGAAACTTCGAACTTCTGAGGCATTCTTCGGACTTTACCACTTCAAGATTGTCTCGATCTTGGACATATCCACTTCCAAACCCCTTCTCGAGACAATGTGGCCTAAGAACGTAACTCGGTCGATCCAGAATTCGCACTTGCTAAATTTGGCATACAACCAGTGCTCCCTTAAAGTGTCTAGAGCCAATTTCAAATGCCTTGCGTGATCCTCGGGAGTCTTGGAGAAAACCAGAATGTCGTCGATGAATATGACCACGAACTTATCCAAATACAGTTGAAAGACTCGGTGCATCATATCCATAAAAGCCGCTGGGGCATTCATTAAGCTAAAAGGCATAACCAAGAACTCAAAATGCCCGTACCGGGTGTTAAATCCTGTCTTTGGAATGTCCTCTTCCCGAATTTTCAGCTGATAGTATCCCTGTCTAAGATCTAGCTTCGAATATACCCCTGAACCTTGTAATATATCAAATAAGTCCTCGATGTGGGGTAGGGGATACTTGTTCTTCACGGTCATCCAGTTAACCTCTCTATAATCTATACACATCCTCAATGTCCCGTCCTTCTTCTTGACAAAGAGAACCGGTGTACCCCACGGTGAAGAACTCGGACGTATGAATCCGTTCTTAAGTAGCTCTTCTAATTGAATCTTCAATTCCTTCAATTCTGCGGGCACCATTCTGTATGGCGTCTTCGAATATGGCTCAGAACCCGGATACAAATCAATCACGAACTCTATTTTCCGATTCGGCGGTAAAGAACACAAGCTTTCGGGGAAAACGTTCGGATACTCCTTAACCACGGCTACATCTCCAAACTGAGTCTGATCTTTCGGCATATTGAGGAGGTAAGCAACAAAACCGGTGGCTCCATATCTCAACATATCAAAGGCCTCAGTATAGGACAACAAAGGCACGGATTCTGACCCCTTTCCAATAAATAAACATTCTCCCAACTTCACTCTCTTCGCAAAATAATCGACTACGGCTCGGTGTTTGTAAAGCCAATCCATACCCAATATAACTCCATATCTCTTCATCGGCATTACAATAAAATCAGCCATGAATTCCTTTCCATCTATCTTCACTCCACAACCCTTCACAACTTCATCCGTCTCCAAACTAGCACCCAAAGGTGAACTCACCCAAAATAGAAAATGCGCACGTAATACAGGTAAACACAGACAAACACATAATTCGCGAGAAATAAATGAGTGAGTAGCACCTAGATCGAATAATGCATGTATGGGCATGTCATGGATGCATAGAGTACCTTCCACCACGGTGTTGGGGTCCGACTCTACGTTCGTCTCCTCGCCCTCAAGGGCATAAGCACGGGCCTGCACTAAGGGCCTCTGAGCTCCGGGCTGATATCTCGGATCACGGTCGGGGCAAGCAAAGGCCATGTGGTCACCCTTGCCACAAATCAAACATAGGTCGAGTCTCTTAAGGCAAGTGTTGTAAGTATGCGTCGGACCTCCGCAAGACAAACACGGGGTTTGATTCTTCCGATCCTCTACGATTCTCGGTGCTTGTGGTGCTCGGGGTGCTTGTGGTGGGGGAGCTCCTTGGCGAGCCTTCTTGAACGGTCCCTTTTGAGGGGGAGCCACATTCGTTGTCAGCCTCTTTCTGGGGTTAAATTCAAAACTTAAACCCGATCCTTGATTCGTGCGGCGCGAAGCTCTCCTAGCATTTACCGCATCCTCCATTTGCAAAGCCTTTGTTGTGGCCTTCACCCATGTTCTTGTATTGGCAGCTTCAAGGGACTCTTGTATATCCGGCCTTAACCCTGCTACAAACTGCATCGCCTTATGTGCATCATCGTTGGCGATGTTCGGTGCATAGAAGATCAACCTCTCAAACTCCGCAATATACTCGGAGACTGTCTTGTTCCCTTGCTTAAGCTCGGTGAACTCCTTTAGCCTTTTCGTGCGTGAAGCGGCCG
>JBBMKE010410817.1:0-11630 GCA_037834125.1 Lippia alba | reverse complement strand
GTAGTGAATGATACCAATGTTTCATTTAAATATATTAGTGATCACGCAATTCATTATAGTGCACAATTAGCAATTTCTGGTAACCTTTTGCCTCCGAGTGATGGTCAGGTTTGCAAGGCCTGAACCATCCAATCATGGTGTATGTCGGGAACATGACTCCCACGCACGGGATTCCTTCCTCCACCAAACCTCCTGGTGGATTCAGGGTTCGTCCCAATTGGTGAGAATAGTATATGAGTTACCCGTCAGCCCTTGCTTTCCTGGTTGGCGCACACACTAACTCTCGGGCCTACAGTGCTATACATGTTTACTAGCTAAATCATGAACATGAACAATATTTGAGAAAGAGTTATTTTACAATACTTGACATTTTTGGAAAACTAATAGATATAATATACGATTTTGGCCGAGAACACACTTAAGGGGTCGTATAGGTTCTACATAGCTAGAATTAAACCTCACCTGTGCGGAAAAGAGAACGAGAGTACAGCTCACGAAGCCTGCTCATCGTCACCAGGAAGCTAGTCTGTACAAGAAAGACAAGTGTACATGAAACACGACTCAATATGTACCAAATTATGACGAATGACAAAATGCGACGAGATGACGTGGAATCATGAATGTGGCATAAAATAATCTTGTTTTTGCATGAAATGTATCATATAATAACAATTTGGGGTCAATTAGAGCATTGGAACAAAAATTGAAAATTGAAATTTTATACAGAAACTTTTGTTCTGCCAGCATCATAGGAACGACCATCCTGGTCATAGTTCAAATTAAAATTGAAACGACCGTTCCCATGCGCGCGTACTAACACCGCCTAGTGGGAACGGCCATTCTGGTTTTACAAAGGGGGCGGGAACGGTCGTTCCCGCTCTGCAGATTTGAAAAAAAAGATGCAGAAGCAGGGGAAGCTCGAACCAAACAGTAACAACAACCACAACCAACAACAGCACATCAAATGCATCAGAAATCGTTAATAAACATGCATATACAATTGAGATACCATTAAAATCAATCAAGAATCATCAAACATGCCTTGATCATCAAGTTTTCCCAATTTTAAACCCATATATGATCATGATCATATATCACCATAAAATTCAAGATTTATGCATAAAATTCAATTCCCTAGCTCATAATCAAGCTTCTAACAACTAATTCCCAAGTTATCACCGCCAAAACCAAAACCCAAACCCTAGCTCAACCATGATTCCATGAATTTCCACACAAACATGATTATATACCTTGGAATGAAATAGAAGGGATGAAGATTATATGAGAATTTCTTGATGCCCTAAGAGTTGATTATGCTTAATTCCTTAGCTTGAAGATGCAAGATTTTCACTTCTCTTCTTTTTGAAGGATCAACCGAGAGGGGCAATTGTATGTATGTATGTAATGTTTAAAATGAAGATGATTTATTGAATATAAGAGATGGAATGATAACAATTTGCAACTACATCCCCCAACTTTTTAAATAATTTCACTCAAGTATCAAACTATGAAATATGCTCAAGTAGATCCAAAGAATTTTCATGCAATTAAGTCCTCAAAATATGAAAAGTGATCAACTAAGGACAATCAAGCAATCAAATCATGTTGGACACTTAATTCACATATCGATCAAATTTCAAGTGCGTACATTTTCTCATGTGTCAAATAAATTCACATAGTTATAATTAAATCTAACGTATTAGGATTTTATAAATTTACCAAGTGCACACTTAAATTGATTAATTCCTAATTCTCTCAAACTCATACGTGGCGCGTTTACCTGGTAAACCGAAATCTAAGGTGATATTACTGCCACGAGGTGGTTGAATGTGGATAGAGATCACCGTAACAACACTAACATGACTATTATAGACTTGAATAATATAGATAATATGTCTCTTCACCGAGTATCCTTTCAGAAGAACCCAGGTTTCGTGGTTTGGAAAAGTTGGGGCGTTACATCCCATCAGTGGAACTGGAAGTTTGATAAGCTGACCAATGCATATATCTCAAGGTAAGTGGGAGCAAATTTATTATCCTTGTGTTGTACATAAATGATATTCTACTGGCAAGCAGCGATATAAGCCTAATGCGTGAAACTAAGTGATTTCTATCAAGTAAATTTTAGATGGAAGATCTTGGGGAGGTGTCATATGTTCTGGGTATACAGATCCATCGGGATCATTTCAAAGGTATATTCGACGTCGCAAAAGGCCTATATCGATAAGGTGTTGAACCGTTTTGGCATGCATAGTTATGCACTAGTGGACACACTTGTGTCAAAAGGTGATAAATGTAGTTTGCTCCAATTGCCTAAGACGGACCTTAAGAAGAAAGAGATAGAGAAAGTCCCTTATGCATCTTCAGTAGGGAGTCTCATGTATACTCAACTGTGTATGCTTCCGGATTTAGCTTACACAGTGGGAATGTTGGGTAGATATTAAGTAACCTGATAATGGATCATTGGAGAGCAACAAAATGGGTTATGAGGTATCTAGAAAAGGCTAAGGATTACATGCTCACCTGTCGGAAATTGGATCACTTGGAGATCATTGGATACTCCAATTCAGACTATGCTGGATACCTTGACAACAGAAGGTCCATTTTAGGTTATGTCTTCATGATGGCTAAAGGAGCTATCTCTTGGAAAAGTGTCAAACAGATACTGATAACTTTTTCCACTATAGAGACTAAATTTGTAGCATGCTTTGAGGCATCGAATTAAGGGATATGACTCCAAAATTTTATCACTAGGTTGCAAATTGTCCATGACATTGAAAGGCCATTGAGAATTAATTGTGATAATAAGGCTGCAGAGTTATATTAAAAGAACAACCGGAGTTCATCTAAATCTAAGCATATAGATACTAAGTATCTGGTTGTGAAAGAAAGAGTTCAGAGTCTTCAAGTGTAAATAGAGCATATAAGTATAAACTTGATACTAGCAGATCCACTCACTAAGGGATTGCCACCTAAAGTGTTTCATGAACATGTGGCCCATATGAATGTCATCAAACTAGATGACATGTGTTAGTAGTGTGAGTTTGTGGTTTTATGTTTTGCTTATTGATATGTTTCATGTTCTTTACAAACTAAGGTCTACAAGACAAATAAAGTTTTATTTGATTGAATATTATGATAATAAAGATTTTTGCTTTCTATTGCGGTTTTGCATTAATTATTGGAAAGTGTTTTGGCACTCCTTGAGTCATAAGGTTGGACCAGTTGGAAATAGGCATGGCGAAGATCACATTACATGTAATTTTCATGCTACAAATCATCCTTTTGATCTATGTTACTGATTGTGTTAGTATTGTGACAATTGTTCGGTTTAGTTATAAATTATGCAACAAAAGCTGTTTTGATCCTATAATAACATAATTGATGGACCAAATTGTTTGGAAATATTTTGAAGATTGAGATAGTAGAAGGTTGCACGCAATAAGGTTTTAAACTATGTACAATCATTTGGAAACATATGTGGACCAAGTGGGAGATTAACGAATTTTCTATTCAGTGGTCTCACATATTTATAATTGTACATGGGCTATTTCATAATGCAAGCCCCGTCAAGTGATCTATTTAAGATATATTTAATTATATAGGCTTATAGGAATTTTTGTTGAAGTGTAGGTCTTCTATATGTAGAAACCCGTGGACACATAATTATGATTGATGAGCCCATAATTAAGGTGCCCTACTTTTGGTTATAAATTAGGGTTGTGGTCTCTAAGTCAGATACGCGCTGTGTGACGCCCCGACTCTTCGGCCGTACAGGTATGACATATGTGTTTACCAACGTTCGCGAATTAAGTGCTCATAATTTCATTTCGTATTTAATTTTGTCATTTAAATGTTATAATGTGAATTATTTGGAATTCTTTGAATATTTAAACTTATGTGATTACTTAAACTTCATGCTCTTAAGTGAATTAATTGTTCCTTGTTCGTATTTGATCCGATTTCTAAATTTCGTGAAACTTGAACATGTTGGATAAATATATGTTATGAATATGTAAATGTGCTCATTTCATATTTTTGGATTTGTATGATGTGGTTTTGAATTTCATTTCATTAACGTGACCAAAATGGAGACTAACGAGCAATTAGAGCACCATTTGGTCCGGTCGACATATCTTGAGCTCGGAAATTCGGATTCGAATTCTGTCACCTCTATTGAGCTCAAATCGGAGATTTGGACTCAATGGGATTAGCCTCATATTTTTCTAAAATTTCTAAGATCTCCGAAATATGACCGAAACGAGCCCATATGCATTAAACGATCACAAATGAACCAAAAAGGTCCTACGTACCTACCCAACACACCTATAACCTACTCCCCATACCCTAACCCACTTGCCACACACCCTCTCTCTCCCTCCATCAGCCACCACTGACCCACCCTCTTTTCTCCCATACCAAACCATTTCATTTTTCAAGCAAGAAGATAAAAAAGAGGCCCTCCATCGCCAAACTCCATAGTTGCAACCTCAAGCTCAAGAACCTTCATTTTTCTTGCATTTCTCTTCAAGGTAATTGCATATTTAGATTCCTTGTGTTCTTTTTCATTTTATATGGTAAATATTGCATGAATTCTCCATTGTATAAACATGATTGGAAAATGGGTGAATAGTAGGGTTTAGGCAAACTTTGATCTCTTGCATATCTATGATTCTTCTTGGGACTTTCTTGCTTCCTTGATGTTTCTTGAAGTGCATTTATGATTATAAGAGCTTGTATCACTTGGTAGTTGAATGTGGAAGGATATTCCATGAATGCTCTTGAAGGGTTTGGGTAGATTTTGGGATTCGTTGTACTTTTCTTGGATTCTTGGAGTTTAAATGCATTTATGATGGTTTTGGGGCCTATCTTTGGAGTATTTATGAATTCCTTGTTAGGTGGTTGAATGAGGGAAGTATTGCCATTAATGCCTTTGATGGCTTTGAAGGGGATAACATGAATATTTGGGTTAATGCTCATTTTGTGCAAGATATGTGTTAAATGGATGATTTCTAGCATGAATGGTGACTTTCACTTGGTACAATGCCTTGAATCCTTGATCCCCTTCTCCCCATCTTTTATGTATGAGTGATATGTTGAAGTATGAGTTGTATTTGTGAACTTTGATGCTTGGAATGTGAATAATTGATTCAATATGCACTCATGTATGCCTATATGCCTCATTTGAACTCATTTGACCTTTTTACTTGAATTCTTTGATGTTTGGACATGGATTTCGTTTCTTGAATGCCTTTGGATGCCTTGATATGTTAATGTATGAGTTTATAGCTTCTTGAAGGTGTTTGGAATGAATTTGGAGTGTTCTTGCAGATCAAACTTGGTTTTGGCCGATTGGATGTGAAAAATTGGATTTTTGGGCCGTTTAGGGCTCCAATGGCCATTGGAATTTTTTGCCATTGAAATCCACGGCCGTTGATCTGGCCTGAACAGTAGGAAGCTACTTTCTCAGATCAATGGCCATTGGTTTTGAAGGCTTAGAGATCAACGACCGTTGATCCTTCACAGGGGCTTCCGGCCGTTTTTGTGCGTTGTTTTCTCGTTTCTCTTCGCTCGTATGGGTTTTCCCACCCCTATCATGACCCCTATGTGTTCTTAATTAGCTTATGGTTATGTATGATTTGATAGTTATGTGGGAATTATGATTCAATTTGATATGATTTATGAAGATATATGCTCTTATGGACCCGAACGCTTGAAATGACGTATGAAAAGCTTGAGTATGAGCCTTTATGGCATTTATTGTGCACATGAACTCTTTCATGACATGAAATTAAATTACTTCTTATGCATATCATATCATACTCATTTCATAGCCGAGCGTCTTATGTGGTCATTTGAGTCTCACTTCACTTTCTTGCACAGATTTGGGTCCGTTGGGAGACGAGGCCGGTTTGTGAGGCTCTTCTTCTTTCTTTTGCCTGAAAGATGGGTTTCTCTACTATTAGATACTCCAACCCTATAACGTGACGTTGAAAAAAAAGGTGGGAGAACCCTCTCAAGCTTGCAAAGAATGCTAGGAATGTTTTTTCCATTTAGTCTAGATCCTCAAGCCATAGAGTACTAGAACATAAATCCTTGTAAAATTTGCTCAATTCTGCTAACGATTTCCAAATATCGTCCGGAAATTCTTTGAATGCAATCGGTAACAACTACTCCATAAAGATATGACAGTCATGACTTTTCATTCCATGAATCTCTGCAGATTGAACGTCAACACACTTTCCCAAATTTGAGGAATAACCGTTGGGCATACCAAGTTGTTTTATCCAATCGAAAATTACCCGTTTCTGTGATAATGTAAGAGCATACTTCGCCTTTGGCTTTATCCATCGTCTATTTCCTGCAGAAATCAATTCTAATTCTGGATGCCTACACAACTCTTGCATAACTAACCTTGCATTCGCATTATCCTAAGTTTTTGTTGGAAAGTCCATCACCATATTGAAAATGTTATCAAAAACATTCTTCTCGATATGGATCACGTCTAAGTTATAACGTATAAAATGATCCTTCCAATAAGGCAACTTTCAGAAAATGCTTTGTTTTTTCCAGTTATGAGACTCACCATAGTCCGGGATTTTGTGCGTATTAAGATGCTCTGTAACTTTTGGAAAGTCTTTAACTTGTTCCCACAATTCATGTCCATTTAACGATCGTGGTGGGGGGTCATATTCAGTTTGGTTTCTCTTAAAATTGAGTTTGTTATTCCTGTACGGATGATTTCTGGCAAGAAACATCCGATGACAATCGAACCAACTAAATTTTCTTCCATTTCTCAAGTAAGTTGCCTTACTTTCCCCCATGCAATATGGACATGCTAACCTTCCATGTGTGCTCCAGCCAAACAGCATTGCATACACAGGAAAGTCATTAATAGTCCACATCAGTGCAGCCTTCATTCGAAAATTTTGCTTCGTAGATGCATCGTACGCGGGGACCCATCTTCCCACAACACTTTCAGCTCGTCGATCAATGGTTGTAGATATATATCAATGTTTTGCTTTGGATTATTTAGCCCAGGAATGATGCATGTTAAAAACATGTAAGGCATAGTCATACACAATTCTGGAGGAAGATTGTATGGGGTCACAATGATGGGCCAACACGAATACGTCGCTGCTGACTGTGAATATGGAGTAAATCCATCAGCGCACAATGCAAGTCTTACATTTCTCAGATCACTCGCAAACTCAGGATATGTCTCATTAAAATGTTTCCATGACTTTCCATCAGATCGATGAGACATTGTCCCTTCTGGACGACGATTCTTTGCATGCCAGGTCATATGTGGCGCCGAGCTCATCGATGCATATAGTCGTTTCAATCTTGGGATGAGGGGAAGATAATGCATCCTCGAGATAGGTTTTCTTGTCCGACTACCTCTTTTATCTTCTTTTTCCTCATATTGAGCGGCGCTGCAAAATTTGCATTCGGTTAAGTCCACGTCATCCTTGTAATACAGCATACAACCATTGCCACAACAATCGATCTTCACGCTCTCTAAACCTAATTTCTGTATAAGTTTTCTGGCTTCATAGAAGTTTTGTGGCACTTTATGACCCGGCGGGCATATATCTGACATTAAATGTACAAATTCATCGACGAGGTCGTGTGTTGCATTGTAGTCATTTTGAATACTCAATATCCTAGTTGCTACTGACAAAGAGGATTGTTTATCACACCCATCCCATATTGGTTTGTTAAATTCATTTAAGAGATCATAAAACTGCTGCGTCTCCAGATTAGGTATCTCATCGGGCCCAGAACCTCGACCAACATCTTCCATAGATGCATTGAAGAACATCTCGCTGTAACGACTTAAATGATCTGCATTGCTTTGATGATTTAGGCTACTAGGGGCACCTTGTTCATTAGACGTTGTTGGAATTCTATGATCAATACGTGGTGCTTCCTCACCATGATCGGTCCAGTACCAATAGTTAGGTTTGAAACCATTGGCATACAAATGACGTCTCAACTCTTCGGGTTTTAGTAAGTCGTACTTTCTTATGCATTTCTTGCAGGGACAACGTATGACCCCTTCTCTCAAATACGGCTCTAAATTTTTGGCATGATCAATGAATGTCTCAATGCCTTGAATGTATTCTACCCTTGAACCACCCCGTTTAGGATTTGTGCGATTATACATCCAAAGTCTGTGAGGAGGAATATCCATAATCTACATTTACGACGAAATTAGTGAGTTAGATTACTTTTACATTGAGGTCCAGCTAGTTTTTGTTATACTTTTAAGTTTATCTATTACTTAGCTCTAAATATATATATCATATACACATAATCTGCTATGCAGTTCATCGTCTAACCAAGTATTCACATATAAAACAGATCACCTAAACTTCAGCCATTACAATACATTTCATTCATAATCTAAAATTCAACCAAGTTCCACTAAATCAATCACATTCAGTTCTACATATACAACTGTACCTACACTTCAGCCATTACAATACATTTCATTCATAATAAAATTCAACCAAGATCCACTAAAATCAAGCACATTCAGTTCTACATATAAAACTGTACCTACACTTCAGCCAATACAATACATTTCATTCATAATCTAAAATTTAACAAAGAACACCTAAAACTCAAGCACACTTAGTTGTAAAATTCAACAAAGATCACCTAAAATCATATTCACTAAGTTCCACAGTTGCTGCATAAAGTTTTGTCTAAACCAGGAAATGCATACAAGTCCAAAATCAATTGAAGACCCCTAAGATTACTAACTTTGATTTATATCTGAAGTTTTAAACACAGACATACATGATATCACCAAACAAAAGCTTAGTCAATGGAAAGATATAACCCTGTTGCCTTAAAGTTTAGTTTTTAGACATTAAGGTGTCAGGAATCAAAACAATATCATCACTACCCACAAGCTTCACTTCAGATTTCATACTTTTGGAAATATTGATAGCAGCAGTGTAATTTTGGTACAGATTTCAAAACAATATCAGTTTATCATGACAATATCATCACTATAAACAAGTTTCAAAACAATATTAATGGCAACTGTGTATTTTTTGTACAGTTTTCTTACTTTTAGAAAATCTTATTAAACATTAACATCAGTTTACCTAATGATGTTTTAGGAAATCTAAAAGAAGGACTTGTTACAAGCTTTTACTCAATTTTAATAAAGAAAAACTCTGTTTTAGTGGAAATCTAACTGAAGTCTCAGAGCTGTGATCTTTAAGGTTGCAGAACCTTAATTTAAGCCTACACTATCATCTCAACATCTGAAATAAGTAAAATATTATTTCATGATTAACTCATACGATGTAATAAACTATCCATCACCAAACATTTTAATAACAGTATATCACATAGGCCATATATTCAAATCTTCTATACCACAACCATGACACATGATAAGGTCCTCATTACAAACTAAATAAACAAAAAAAATGCAGGGCTCGAGCTTGTTTAACTTACTTGTCCCAATATAGATATAGACCAGATGTATATTCCACCCCTGAATTCACTTTAGGCGCCCACAACTGCTTTCCTTCCTAGTCTGGGATCAGATTGGAAAAAAATTGAAAACCTTATCTTTACAAAATTTTACAACAATCACAAGTAAACAAGCTAACACTAATAGAAAACTACAGTCATTATTGAAAATTAGTCAATGTTTTAAAGCAAAATCACATAATCTTTATCGAAGTATGTCAAACTATTGGGGAAAATCAAAATTACCAGTTTAGCAACATACCTGATGGAGAAAACTTCACCAAATTTGAGGCATTTAGAGATACACAACTTCACCCAAATCAAAATCTTTGTGAAGAGCCTAAAACAAACAAAGAAAAGAGAATTTCTTTAAAATACAATCAAATAGGCAGACCAATAAGCTAAGATCTACCATTTTCAGTGAACCACAAATACACGCACCCTACAACCCCCAAAAATTCACACCCAATCCCTCAACAACACAGCTTGGTTATCAAAATCTGAAATGGAATGAATATAAAATCCAAAACAAACATAAACTGTCTGAAAACCCTAGAATTTGTCCAATATTTAACAATGCCACATGATATACGTGATTGGTGGAGCAAACTTACCTCAGACGACGAAAACACTACTCCTGTATCAGCTCGCAAAGAACTTCACAGCCTCTAACAAATTCTCAGCGGGCCTTACATTTGCAGCCGAAGACGGATTTATGGAGAATTAGGACTTAGCCTCTTCGATTCGGACTGAGCTCAGCGAATTTGGGAAGAAAACCTTGTGTGTGACTTTTTCTGGGAAATTTTAGGGGTTCAGACTGAAAAAATGTTCTTCATTTTGGCTATTCATACTTCAATTTTTTTAAGTATAAACCGACGAAAATCCGATGGTAATACCCGTCGGTTTTATTTTTAAAAAATTAAAATAGATAACCGACGAAAATCTCTGTCGGTTAACCGTCGGTTTCGTTATGTACGAAAAAAACCGACGGGATACCCATACATTACCGACAGGAGACCCGTCGGACATTTTGGCGCTTTTTTAATTTCAATTCCCGCCAACATTGTGACGGAATTCCGACGGGATTGTGACGATCTTCCCATCGGACAATATCAATTACACTAGTTTGGTGCCCCGTCGTTACTCTATCGGATTCCCGTGGGTTTTCCGTCGGTATTTCCGACGGGAAACCGACGGATACTTTTCGTCGGTTTTTCCCGTCGGTATTCCGGCAGATTCTTGTAGTGCGCTACGGGGGACGCTCGCGAGAGCGGCAGCAGCGAAATGCCGGATCCCGATGTTTACATCACCACCTCCGCCGGTGTGAGAATCCCCGCGCACTCGAAGATATTGGTATTGTCACGATGATTTCTTCCCTTTTTAGACGTTTTTGTTTGAATATTCTTATCGTCTGTTAAACCCTTTAAGTTTTTCTGGTTTTTCTCGCCATTTTCGTGTTGTTTTTTATCTGGGTTTTTGATGATATGAAGATTGCGAAATGGGTTTTTGTTCTTGTTTTGGAAATCTTGCGAAAGATTCAATTTTTGGCTTTTTTTTGTTCTGATGTTTGATCGGGGATTTTGGCAGGCTTCTGCATCGCTAGTGCTGGAGAACATCATAGAGCTGCCGCGGAAGCAGTGGAGCACCACCGCCACCGATCGAAAAATTTTGATTCTCGGTGTTCCGTACGACGCCGTTTACGTGTTCATCCAGTTTCTTTATTCCTCCAAGTAAGTTTCTTACAAGCCAACTAATATGTTTCTTGCTTTCATTGTCTATTCATGATTAAAAAATGGTTTACATTTTCATAGGACAGGAATCTCAAATTTCAAGCAAACTTTGTCTTAGAATCATGTCGAATTTGACCAATTAAATTAAGAAAATCCAACTCAGGAGGGGGTGCGGAAGGGAGTGTCGAATTTGACCAATTATGTAATAAGGACAACATTATAGTCAATATTTCTATTGTAATACGCCATTTCGTATTCTGTGGGATGTATATCCTCTTTGTATTCTGTACTTCATTGTTCTCTGTCAGCTCCATAGTTGTGCCTCGAAGTCTAATTAGTTATGTGGACGACTTGTCTACAATTGGAGAGTTTTCTTGGGGGATAGCTATGCAAATGAACAAA
>JBBMKE010410807.1:0-11631 GCA_037834125.1 Lippia alba | reverse complement strand
GGTTAAATTAGTTATTTCGTATCCAATAAATAGAGAAAATTAGCGTTCTACCAATACCATGAATTTTCAGGGTTCGGTATGTAAATATTTTGAAAACACAGGGTTCTCAGTATTAATTTTCATAACACAGGGTCTTTTGCACCCATTTCATCTAACACAGGTGGTATGGTGTACATAACTCCTTAAGTTTGATTTAACTGCAAAAACTTCCCATGTGGTTAGGCAAATTACAAAAATAGGGCATATTCTGAGGTTTGACATAATACACGCTTTTACAGTACAAACCAAATTTGTAATATTGATTGGTAAGTTTTTTTTTTTGGTAAAAGAAAGAAAAGAAAATCACTCTTCTTCGGAAAGAAGCTCAATTAAAAAAGGGGGAGCTTCACACCAAACCATCCTATCATTAATTAAATTATGATCAAGTTTCGCCAAGCTATCAGCACTTATATTTCCATCCCGCTTGGTATGCACCAGAGAAATATCATGTTACAACTGACCCAATGAAACAGTAACTCAAGTGGGTAAAATGCATCAGCAAAATGAAAGAAACAGAGTATGAAACGCAGCAACAACAATGGAAATAGAGAGGAAAGAGAAATAGCAGCTTGGAGAGTAAGCAAGGTAGAGAGAGAAAGAGAAATAACACCAATCATCAACATTCATTGTGTCCTTGGCTCTGAAAGCTAGGCCGTATAAAATGGTCCCCAAAGCCTAACAACCAACCCAAGAAAGACAAAACTATCCAGCTATGAAAGTTACAAAAACACCCCAAAAGTGCTGCCACAACTAAAAAAACGTAAAAAAGTGTCTTAACGACTCTATAAGTTAAATATAATGCGTTTGAGTTCCAAACGACGCCGTTGTGTCTTCTATTTCCACCAGTTAGGCAAATATGTTCCTTTCTTCAATGAAAATCCCTACAATCCCTACATTCCCTTAACTTCTGAACCAACATTTCATTGGAATCATGACATATCCTAAGGCAAGTGGAGGAATTGTTGACAATCTTCCACAATATTTTTTCGAGGATGTTCAGATTGATTAATCCATTTAACGAACATAGTATGAACGATCAATGAATCAACCTCCACTTCAATCTTTTGAAATCTTCGATCCCTTGAAGCCTTCACGAAGTTCCAGAATTTTAGCGACTGTGTCAAAAGAAAAATAGAATATTCTGTAAATATTAAAGATTAAATTATCATAATTTTATTGATCCAGATGTCCTCAAAATTCTTTTACTAAAGAAGTTTGTAGAATATTACAATTTCAGGGGAAATTTGTAAAATTATGCTAAATATAATAAGAGTATATCAATTTATGAGAACTTAGAAATTTTGAAAATATTATAGATATCAATTAAGGATTTTTGTGTCAAATTAATTGTTGTATCAACCATAACTTGTGGCTTCGTGCGGAATGGAAAAAACTTGATCAGTTTGAAAACAAAAATAATGGATTAAGGTTACTATTGAAGGTGATGGTTTACGTTTTTTAGGAGATTAATCTGAAACAACAATGCAGTCCTCCTTAATTTTGCATACATTGGATTACAAGAAATTGGTGCTACTAGCTTAACATTTTTTTACACAATTTGTAGGTTACTCCAAATGCGCATTTCCAGAATGATCTTGGACAAGATAGTTTTGACTCTCTGGAAATCATGATGGCTCTAGAAGAAGAATTCGGCTTTGAGTTCCAGACAATGAAGCAGACAAAATCAACTCGATCAATCTTGCTGTTGACTTTATTGCTTCTCACCCTCAAGCAAAATAAATAAGCAGTGGAGCCTGTTGCCCTTTTCCCCCCTCTCCTATGCCTGGACTATTGGTTATAGTTTTAATGTGTCTCTCTGTTTGGAGAAAAAAGAAATTATTTGCTTACTGCAAGTGATATTTCTATTCTGCATGATTTCAGCTGATGGATTTTGTAAGCGAAGTTAAATCATACTGAAGGTAGAATCATTTGTTTTCTCTCATTCAAAAAAAGAAAAAAAAATTGTTGTGTTTGATCTTGTGAAAAGTATATTGAAGGTAAAAAGTATTTGTATTTTTATCATTGAGTGAGAAGATTAGAGATAGATATTATGTACATAACATTTTTTCTTGAACGATGTATATATATAATCTTAATATCTTAAAATGATTCTTTGTATTTTTAATTAAATTTACATTGAATAAATCTTATTTTTTGAATCTCTTGATTTGGAGAAAACTCTAGATATTTGCTTTGAATGTTGAAAGCAAATAGCTGATGAGAATTACCAATAATGTCGTTGGACACGAACTTGAATGAAGGGCCTAATAGTCTTCTACTAAAATAGACTGAGTTATAGGCATGAAAGGTAAAGTCATCCTCAAATTGAGATAACAATGAACAAATTTTCAACTATCAAAGTAAAAGGTTAGCCGGTTTATATATCTATAACTAGACAAAAGTATGAATAGTGGGTTCTTGCTATTGACTGAACTTCCCTTATAAAATTTAATTTAATCACTAAATTACAAATTATAATATTGTTGGCCAACAATTAATAGTTTCATTAAAGGGTCAACTATTCCTATTCTTTACGGTTAGTTTGCGTTGGTAATAATTGTACTCAAATATATTAAATTAATTATATTTAATTATTCTCATTTCTAACTCTTTCTATTCTATTAAATTATAAATTATTATAATATATGTCCTTATAAACCACCCTTATAAAATTTAATTTAACTATTAAATTATAAATTATAATATATGTTGGTCAACAATTAATGATTTCACTCAAAATTTAAGGGCCAACTATTCTCATTCTCTATAGTTTATGTTGGTGATAATTTTTCTCAAATATATTAACATAATTATATTTAAGGGCCAACTATTTCCATTCTCTAACTTTTCATATTCTCTTTTGTACACTAAATGTTGTTGTTGTTTAATTCCTTGTATTTAACATTGGCTCTAATGTTAATTAACTTCATAGGCTATTTACAACACAATGCAAATTCATGACACTTGAAATTTTGTATTCATTCACCAAACTTGAAATTTTGTACTCCCACACGAGTTTGTAGGTTCTCCAAAGTAACATTATTTTGTCCATCTATCTAGCTACAGTCAGGTGGATTGAGGAGGAGAAGTTGAAGAACTCCCGCGCAAGATCGATAGCTGGAGCTTTTCAGCAGTTTTCAACTAACCCCCATTTCAACCGTTTGAACTGATTATCGTTTTGACATTTAATTACAGGAAAAGCGCTTGTAGCATCACCTATGGAAGTAATTGACTTGGTATGGATGAATCTTGATGAGATTATATTTATTACATGTCCATATTAAAATTCTCAACATATTATATTTCAATCAAATTCCTAATTAAGAATAATTTTGGGTGTAAGGTAATGAATATCAACATTACACCTTATCTCTTACTTTGAGTCGAAGTGAGAGAATAAGTATTAAATTCTCTCAGTGTTAGGGACAAGATCATTTTATGTGGATGAGAAAGCTGCTGCGAGAAGATTTAGGGTCCAAATTCTGCCCATAACAATATTTCATATATCATCAAAAATGTAGAATAATACATTAAAACTAAATATATATAAACCCCATCAGTATATATATGGATCCCTCTGGTAGGGTTTTCAGGGGATTTGTGAAGGAGCACAAGATGAAAGTTTGTAGTTACGGTCTAAATATATGAATATTATTATACGAATAGGATGATATAATTATTTTTTTTTAATATTTCACGTAAAAAATAGTGTCACACAATATTCAAAATGAGTATTTGTCACGAAATAACAGGAGAAAATAATACTTCGAACCATGTTCGTGCAATAGAGATTTATACTAATTCGGAATTCCTTCTCCTTCAAACTCTCTCTAAGGACAAAACGAATCATTTTAGTTTTAATTTAAGAGATGGAATTAATATTTTTATAAACTATACAATAGTATCTTTAATAGAAACTGTATTAATTTTAATAAAGTTATAGCATAGTATCTTTAATAGACACTGTATTAATTTTAATAAAGTTATATTTAGTATCATATTATCTGAGTTTGAAATTAATTGTTTTCATTCTCAGGTGGTTCATGTACTAAAAGCGACGATTGAAATACTGGGTATGATAATATCCAGGTTACGTATAATATTTCGACAACTTCACTTGGGCGGAGCCTTCTCTTCTTTACTTTTCTGATTAACCCACTCTTGTCCTACATAGTTTAGAATCAAGGTACATGTTCTTCGTATAATAAATATAAGAGGCTTGGTTTTTTTATTCTTTTGAATTTTTACCTTTTTAATTCTCAAAGTCTTGTTTGCCTTATTAATAGAATTACTTTTTTGTATTGCCTTAGATGTTGTTTTTAGTAGGGCTAGAATTAAGTTAATTATATAGGTGTATTAGTTTGTGGTTAATTGGAGTCTGAATCAGAGTTACGGAAAGCAAATATATGTATTTGATCTGTGGAAAAAATCCAATACCGTTGAAGATCGATTCAGTCGGTATTATCTCCACCACACTGATGACACACGTTATAAAAACTTTGTCTAGCATGGTTATAACAACCTCCGGAGTCATTGTTCTACTATAGCTTCTATTTACATGAAACTCACTTAAGTATAGATTCTTGCAACTCTTTCAATAATTGTGACTCCACCTTTTATCATTTAATTACTTCAAAAACAAGACTAAAAAAATTATTTTTAACAAAAGGGTCCACCATCTTGTTAACCCCACAATTATTATATCCTATTCAATGTAAATTATTTACATTTATAATTTCAAAAACTCATCATATGTTGAATAAAATAATAGTATTTCACATTCAACATGGGCTATTCAATTTTTTTTCGTGAACTATATATTGGTTCAGTAGCATCACTAACCACTAGCAGAAACCTTGAGAGTAATACATAAAAGTACGAAAATACTCATCCAGAATTATGATACTTCCTAAATAATTCCTCTCAATTCTCTAAAATAAAAACAAACGGGGGCAAAGATTAAGGTGAAATTGATTCGATAGGGAAATAGCAAGGAGATGAAGCAGGATTCTAAAACAATAAGAAAACTCATATTTATAGACGATCAGGTAAATAGAATACACATGTTGGAAATTGTGAGTACATAGTAAATAGTAAATGATAATGTTCATAATATTTGAAATATTTTCTCAAACATGCATGTTCCTATTCAAGAATCAATTGTGAATATTGTTTTTGGGAACTTTAAGATGGGTAATAGATAGATGATGTGAGGGGAAGCTTCAAAATTATTTCAGCTTTACACATGATTGATCATATTTGATTCGGCTATTCCAATGCTTAACAACTATTAATTCAATTCATTTAAAATCGTAAATGAAGTTTGAAAATTTTCCAAATTCTGTGTGATGACATGCATTGAATGAAAATATAACTAAGTTATTGTAGGATTATGCAGGTCCGAGGAAACTTAATACTTTTCGGTCATTAATAATTTACATATATTGTACATGGCTTACCTTATCTACATATTTACTTATCAAATTCATAGGGTACTTTAAGCACATTCAAGTATCTTTTTTGAGAATTTTTATCATTCTCCGAAAATTGAATATGCCACCATTTATAATTAAGTCGATTTATATTCTTTATCTTTTATAGGAAACAAAATACATGACACTATTTACGGACATGGGAACGAGCTACAAAAATGATGTGATATTCAATAGAACTTGCATCATAGAGAATCCGACGGTGAAGAAAACAAACAAAAATTACTTAAATGTAAACCCCCTAATTGAGTTGGTGCTCCAAGCAACAACTACTGTGAAAGAAGTAGATGAAAAGTTCAGCTATAAACATATCATGTCTGATTTTACAGAATTCAAGGAAATCACCACCAGTTTTGAAGAAAATCAATTAATCGGAAAATTTTTAACTATCTTTAGTTACTTAACAATTCAAATTTATTTTAGTTCCCTTAACAAACTAGCCTAAAAGCCAAAGACCTCCCCCCCTTGGAGTATGTCGATTAACCTCCAAACTGTACAAGATAGTTACCACCTATCATACGGCTTTCTGACTTTTCACTTCTTTTTAATTTTCTGATCGCTTCAATATCATCAAATCAAATAGTTAGAATGAATTAAAGGTTTATTGATTATTTATTTTTAGGCTAGATAAATAAAAAGTTAAGTTTCAATGGACAATTATATATGTAAAATCACAATGTTTTCTTATTTTCTTTCTCGACTTGAGGTCCAAAAATTTTGAATATAGGATATGCAGAACAACAACCTCTTTTTACAATTTTTTTTTTTTATAATGCAGATGTAGTTGGATTTTTGGATTTTTGAAGAAAGTGAAACAACCATTCAAATTTGGGAGAAACAACAAAAGCACAAGATATGGAAGAGAAGTGATACGAATGAACAATGAGTAAGGAAATAATTAAATATTTATGATTTACGATATAATAAGGGTGAATTACATTTGAATATTCTTAGGTTAACCTAATTACAACACAGACCCTATTATTTCAATTATTACCATAGTCCCTGATGTATGATTTCAAATTGGGGGCAATTACATTTAGGTCCCTCTTGTTTAGGAAATTACATATTAACCCCTAAAAACACTGTTTCAATTGAGGACCCTGTACGCCGTTAGGGTTCCGTTAATTTTGACATTGAATTTTCGAAAAATATTACAAAAAAAAAATCCCTTAATTATGAATTTTCTTACAAAACGACTCCTTAATTAAATCACATCAACAATGTAGACCTGTCAAAATTAACGGAACCCTAACGGCGTCCAGGGACCTCAATTGAAAAAGTGTTTTTAGCGGTTAATATGTAATTTTCGAAATAACATGGACTGATTTGTAATTAGGGCAAACCTCAGGGGACCTAAATGTAATTCACCCTTTCGAACTGTGTTCCCTAAATGTCGTTAGGGTTCTCAGGGACCAATATATAATCTCAACTTAATATAAGGATCGTTTGTAACATAATAAAATAATGAGGGATATATTTGTAAGCCATTTACGGACCTCAGATGAAATTCTAACGGCTTTTAGGTACCTTAAACGGAAACAATACCTTAGAGACTATAAGGTAATAAATTAATAATCCAAAGAATGGGGACTACGTTGTAATTAGGCCAAACCTGAGGGTACTCAAATATAATTCGTCCATATAATCATTGTTAATTCATGTATTTTATTTGGGTGAAGGTCAGAGGCTATCACAATAAATTTTTAGGACGACTTAACAGTAACAGAAGGACGATGGTTACAAAAAATGGAAAACAAGAGAGCAATTGTGAGAATTTTAAGGTTCAGGGTTAAAAAAGTAGATTTATCCAGGTATGATACAAAACACACAAAAAGAAACAAGATATATTTGTAACCAAATTGTCCCAACGCAGAAAAGCTCAATACATAGTGAGTTTATCTTATTATTATCATAATATAATGAACTTCTTTTTATTAACAATATATTAAAATCTTACTAAAAAAATATATCACAATAGTTGTATCTACGATGTGCAAGTTGGTGTCCTCCAAGAAAATGAACATGGAGAAACTATGGATGATAAAGAAAATGAAAAGCATCGATGAAATAACCATTGCAGAAGTGACTTATAGTCGGCCGAAGTTACAACAGATAATCTAGAAATAAGAAATATGATCTTCTAACTAAAATATTTTTATAATGTTTGAGACTAATACTCTTATCACAAGCTAACACAATAGTATAATATTTTTGGGTGCATGGAAACACAAACTCCAATGATACTTAAAGAACAAACACTACTACTTCAAAGCAGAAGTTAATTTCGTTGAAAACATAATCACGCCATGGTATGAAACTTGCAACAACCGCACAAGATCAGTTTAATAAACAATGCAAGGAATACAGTGCAGAAATTGCATGGATAACGAAGTGGAATTAAGCATCACCAAGGTATGAGATCTAAAAACTTATAAAGTCCTGCAACATACAAATTACTAAACTACAAAATTCAAAACATTCAAGTATAGGGTTACCCTAAATGTAGCAGAAAGAAGTGAACGAGCCACAATCACACTATTTGAAGAAGTAGTAGAGGCGTACATTGGATGTCCAATGACTGAGTATATTTAAGTAATGAAGAAGGTAAGAGAAACAATCAAATTAAAAATAAAAAAATATTAATAATACGTGAAAATTGGCAGGATCAAGCTGATCACTTCATTACAAAGATTTGACGGTAACAATAGAAAAAAAGTACTATTTCCTTTTCAGACTTGACAAAAATGCGGAAATAAGAAATGAAATTTTATTAGTCATTGAAGAAGCTATTGAAGATACAGAAAACCCGAAACCAAAAAAAGCCAACATTGTGGAGAAAGTGGATGAAAACAAAAGGGGGAAAAAATAAATATCAAGAGCAAGGAAAAGAGAACAGGTAAATTCCACATAGACAAACAAAATGAGACAAGACATGACAAAACCAAAGGGAGGCAGCAACAAAGAAAAGAAGAAAACAGATTTGATGAGAGGAGAAACGACCAAGAAAAAAGATAAGATATAAGTTTTAGCCGAAAATAACTCCATAGATACATTTGATGAAAGTTTGGCATCTATTTTTAAGAAAGACAAAAAAGAAGGAACGGAGTAAGAGATTATTTGAGGACACTATAAAAAAGAAATAAGAAGCACGTGCATGAGTTTTCAGTATTAACATGAATGTATCGAATACTTGTTCTAAAAAAATTAAAGAAAAATACTATGTATATTTCAAGAATTATATAATAAATAAATAAAGGGTCATTCAATATCATATATAAAAAAAAAAAAAACAATCCACTGCAGCGAATATGTTAGTCGTTAGATTCTTCAAATGCCATGCATCAGTATTAGGAACAGTGCATTTCGTCTCACAGCCGCCGTGTACAGACCCACGCGCCACCGTCCCGCCAGGCGCCAACTGCAGCAACGCCATGCACCTGCTCCTTCAACAATTACCTAATAACGAGGAAATTTATTCATGGTCAATATAACTATTCTGTTACCAATCAGCTGCTGTCAATTCCGCGAGCTTTCTCGTTCAACCACGCCATTAATTTACCGGAGAATAATTAAAAGGGGTCAGGTAAGAAGTTTCTTTATCGGAAAATAAAAAATTAGCAAATCAGATACCACCTCCGCTGGAAAAAAGGAAAAGTACGACAAAATTCGTAGAAAAGCAATGCAATATTTGCACCTATCATGAGGAGCAATATTCAGAAACTACTCAGCCAATTATAACAGGACATCTGATATTAAGTGGGTTTCCCACACAAAACAATTTCGTTGGCCATGTTTCGAGTTTTTTGGTTTGTAAGTTTTTGTTTTTGTTTACAGTTTGCCTTTGCCATAGACATTTTAAGGCTCAATCAGTCCATTGGAGACTCGGAAAGTTTGCTTTCTAATGGCGAAACTTTCAAACTTGGTTTTTTCAGCCCAGAAAACTCTAGCTACCGTTATGTCGGTGTTATGTACAATCTCCCAGTTTTGACTGTTATATGGGTGGCTAATAGAGACAAGCCTCTTAATGATTCTAAGGGGTCTCTGGAAATATCAAGGGATGGCAATCTTGTGATCTTGGATGGACGAAAGGGGATAATATGGTCATCCAATCGTTCGAGTTCTGTTGCTATTAATTCCAGTGCTCGTCTCTTTGATACCGGCAGCTTCGTTTTACAAGATGAAATTAGTGGTGATGCTATTTGGGAAAGTTTCCAGCATGCTACAGATTCTCTCGTAGCAAAGATGAGGGTTAGTACTGATTTGATTAGGAATGAGAAGAATATGATAACTGCTTGGAGAAGTCCGGGCGATCCTGCACCTGGAAGTTTCTCAGCTTCCATTGAGCCTCTACAGCTTCCACAAGTTGTTGTCAGAAATGGTAGTGATCCCTACTGGCGTAGTGGTCCATGGAATGATCATATTTTCCTTGGAATTTCTGATATGGCAAGTAACTTATATCAAAATGGATTTGATTTGGAGAATGATAATCGTGCAGCTGCATATCTTACCTTCAGCTTTTCCAATACATCAGCCTTGACTTATTTTGTCCTGAATGCCTCGGGGATCTTACAGCAGAAGTGGTGGTCTGAAGGGGGTGGAAATTGGGAGGTAACTTGGTCATCCATAGAAAATGATTGTGATATATGGGGTAAATGTGGGCCTTTTGGAAGCTGTAATGCTCAGGAAACACCGATATGTCGCTGTCTACCAGGTTTTATGCCAAAACATATTGATAAATGGAATGCAGGAAATTTGAGTGGCGGCTGCATGAGGAGAAGTCCCCTTCATCAGTGTAATAAGAACAATGATTCTGCAAGAGATTCAGGAAAACGAGATGGGTTTCTTAGGCTGGAGACTATGAAATTGCCTGATCGTGCTACATGGTCTCCTACCAGAGAAGAAGATTGTGGGAACCAATGCTTGAATGATTGTTCTTGTATAGCATATGCATATTATATTGGTATTGGGTGCATGCTGTGGAATGAAAGTTTAATTGATGTACAGAAGTTTCCCGTTGGCGGTCCTGACCTTTACATCAGATTGGCGCATTCTGAACTAGGTAATACTCTTCCCAACTTACCTAGATATGAGTAGAGATAAATACACTGACATGCCGTGAGGTTTGCTTTTAATTACACAAACTTCCATTGAGGTTTGACAAATTACAAATACTTCCCTCTGCCCTAAGTTTTGGTCTAATACATTCTATCATTATTTATGGTCATGACTTTAAAGTCAAATATTGACTAAGACACTAAGTTTATAAAAATATAGAGATGATGTTGTCATAATTTATTGATCCAAATATAATGTAAATTCTTTGATAGGGGAGGTTTTGTAGTTTCTCAAACCTCTGGGGAAGTGTGTGTAATTACACCAAACCATAGGGTATGTCGGTGTAATTATCCCAAATAAGTAATAGTTTATAGAAACAAAACAGGAAAATAATAGTTTCAATTTCATATCCTGTTTCAAATACTCGTATCGTTGGAGTAATTTAACTTGCAGTTGTTCTGGAACCATCATCTGCTATTTATCTTGATTATATTGATCCATATGAAATGCCACATTTGTATACTTTTGAAATTTATTTCTGAGTTCCTTACCAAAAGAAATTTTGCCTGGAACTCTTGAGCTTATGACTTCTATATGTGGTACGCTATTATTCTGTAACCTGAAAGAAAGACGAGGGTTAATGTTTATAACCTCTTAAACTTTGCCAGACAACAAGAAAAACTGGGCAGCAATCATTGCTACTACAGTAATTTTGGGATTCATAACCATTAGTGTTGCCACATTCTTTTTATTGAAGTGGTGCAGAGGTATGTAATATTCGGTTGCTCCTCTAGAATGCTTCGTGGAATAAGTTATTGTAAATTAATACTATTTCTGCACATTTTCTTGTCAATTTGGTTAAGGATCAGGAAATAAACAAGAAGATCAGCTTTTACTATCCAGAACTAAGGGAACAGGTCCGCGGTATTCAGATGAAAGTGTGATAACGGATGATGTGGATGTAATCAAACTTGAGGAACTACCATTGTTTAAATTTGAGGTACTCTCAAAAGCCACAGGAGACTTTAGTTCTGCCTATAAG
>JBBMKE010410786.1:0-11636 GCA_037834125.1 Lippia alba | reverse complement strand
CAAAGATTGTCTGTGATTTACATAAGGAATATCCTAAGCAGACTATTACATCGGCTTTTTAGGGCACTTTCCTAACAATTGTCCCACCACTGGAATAGCCCAGGCACGAGTTTTATTCCCACGCGATGGAATTTAAGTCCGCAGGCGCCCACCCACACAGAATGCGTCCACAAGGAAAGGTGTCCACCCCCTATTATAAGGCAGACTTCGTTCTCCTTCCCAACCGATATGGGATATTACATCCACCCCCCCTAAGGATAGCCCAGCGTCCTCGCTGGCACACTAGCTTCCTGGCACCGACTCTGACACCACAACTGTAAATAACAGGATCGGCCCAATAAGTAGATATTGTCCCGCCACTGGAATAGCCCAGGCACGGGTTTTGTTCCCACGCGATGGAATTTAAGCCCGCGGGCGCCCACCCACACAGAACGCGTCCACATGGAAAGGTTTCCACCCCCTATTATAAGGCAGGTTTCGTTCTCCTTCCCAATGGATGTGGGATATTACATCCATCCCCCCTAAGAAGAGCCCAGCGACCTCGCTAGCACACCAGCTTCCTGGCACCTGCTCTGATACCACAACTGTGAACAACAGGATTAGCCCAGTATGTGGATATTGTCCAGCCACTGGAATAGCCCAGGCACGAGTTTTGTTCCCACAGAAAGGAATTTAAGCCCGCAGGCGCCCACCCACACAGAATGCGTCCACAACGAAAGGTTTCCACCCCCTATTATAAGGCAGACTTCGTTCTCCTTCCCAACCGATGTGGGATATTACATCCACCCCCGTAAGGAGAGCCCAGTGTCCTCGCTGGCACACCAACTTTCTGGCACCGGCTCTGATACCACAATTGTGAGTAACAGGATTGGCCTAGTAAGTGGATATTGTCCCTCCACTGGAATAGCCCAGGCCCGGGTTTTGTTCCCATGCGATGGAATTTAAGCCCGCGGGCGCCCACCCACACAGAACGCGTGCACAAGGAAAGGTTTCCACCCCCTATTATAAGGCAGGCTTCGTTCTCCTTCCCAACCGATGTGGGATATTGCATCCACCCCCCTAAGGAGAGTCCAGCGTCCTCGCTGGCAACCAGCTTCCTGGCACCGCCTCTGATACCACAACTGTGAATAACAGGATCGACCCAACAAGTGCATATTATCCCGCCACTGGAATAGCCCGGGCACGGGTTTTGTTCCCACACGATGGAATTTAAGCCCGCAGACGCCCACCCACGCAGAACGAGTCCACAAGGAAAGGTTTCAACCCCCTATTATAAGGTAGGCTTCGTTCTCCTTCCTAACCGATGTGGGATATTACACTGATATTGGCGGTCACTAATTTTCTCTTATAGATTTTTATTTTTATGACGGATTAGTGGACCAGCCTTATTTAACTAGTTACTAATTTTATATTATTAAAAATATTATTTTTTATTCCTCTATAGTTTTCATGCATCAATTAAAAATCTGATCATAATAAACAAAAATAATAATATGAAATTAAATATATGAATTCTAACATAATTCCATAATCATCCTTACAAATTATCAAATTAAAAGTAAAATATCTCAAACTAAAATCAAAAAGGTTTTTCATCAAAACTTTTCAATCTATTTCAAGTGAAACTTCAAAAACTTCTACTTGTGTTATATTAGCTGCTTCTAAAATGTTCAATCTCTCTAAGCATTTGGCCAACGTCATCGATAAAACTTCTTCTTTTTCTTGCCTCGTCAACCACTTTCTATCTCTTCGGCTCTCTTTTTTGCTTCCTCAATTATATCAATAAATTGTAAGTATAAAAAATTTGACAATTAAAACATCAATAACACAATCACAAATGTGTCATATTCATCATCTCAAAGTAGATATTAATTTTAATGAATCTCGTCATCCGCTAAACTTGATCCTCCTGCAGCTCAGTCCACCAAAACTAAAAGTTCCTTCATGTATTTCCATAGATCAGTACTTTGCATCAATCCTAAATATGTGTATCACAAATCTTTCTTGTTAAACAAAACTAAAAACAATAAACTGATGAGAAATGTTTTCAAATGACTTCAAAGTATGTATAACATGCAATAAATCGATTAGAAAGAAAAAAGTACCTTGTGAAATGTCAGAAAATTGAACTCCAAGAAAATTATATGGTGAATGATGCAAGGAAATTTAGTTGAACAAGAGGATCATACTTCAATTGAATCCAAAATAAAAGCTAAATAGCTGAATATTTCCATTTACCTTGAAACGTTATGATGCCGAAATTATGATGCCGAAATTGGATCTTTTGCTGATCTGAATTAAAACAAATGAATCATAAAAAAAAAAATTAAAAAATCATCAGAACATGTGAACGAAACTAAGCTCATATAAAAAATTTCAACAATCAAGATTTCCCTCGAGCACTTAGATAAATAACAGCAAGGAATGACCTACTTATTCTTTAAAAATTTAGTAATCAATTCTTAAAAAAACATATGAATCGTGAGAAATTTAACACTCTAATCTTCCAAAAGAAATTCAACAAAAAAACCGCATCTTGATTTCCATCCTTCCTCTGTCTATTTACAACTAAAAGGATGGAAAACATTACAACATAATAAACAGAGATTAGAAATAAATGTTTTACGGTTCTACAACTATCTGTAATTAGAGTGTAACCTTTCACTTATTTAGAAAAACTTTAAAGCTCCAATTCCATGACAAAGTTACGCCAGTTATAGACATTTCCTATTGAAGAATTACATTAAATAGTTTGATGTATACGTTATTTATATTTTAGGTATTTTCAAAAACAATATCTAAAATTAAAAGATAAAAGCAATAATAAATTCAAAATTAATATATTTATATATTTGTGTTCTTTTGTTCAAAAATAATTTTAAATTCCTGAAAATGTGATTAGTAACTAATATAATTTTCAGTCACAACATCAATGACTGATTAGTGACAGAAGTATATCAAAATCAAACAATCTGTGACCGATATTCATCGATCACAATATCAGTGACTGATCAGTGACGGATTAGGGTTTAGGTCACAAAATCAGTGACTGATAAAATATCAATCACAAAATCAATGACCGCATTATACAATATTCAAACAATTAGTGACTGATAGTATTCGGTCACAGGATCAGTGACCGATTAAATTTTGGGTCATAAAATTAGTGACCAATAATAATCGGTCACAAAATTAATGATCGATCAATTATCGATTAGTGAATGATTTGATATTGAAATTTATGCAGTCACTAATCGGTCACTGATTATTATGTATATGTGATATCTGTCACCAATCGGTCATTGATCAGTCATTGAAAATCGGGTGGAAAAAGCTTTTTGTTTGGTAATGTTGGACGAGCAAAGCTGAGGAAGAGTTTTCTGACCAGCGGAGATCTCTAGAGCTTCTAGGTCCACTAAATGTGAAGAGCCAACTCCTTTTAGGTCATCGCCTCAACATTTTTAATAAACACTATCAAGAAGGTAGTTCATGGTCTGACCCAATCATTTACTGTAACAATCCAACACTCTCTTAACACAAATCATAGCCTCCGGGCTAGCTCTACGACAAATCATAGTATTATCGGCGAAGAGCAAAACAAAAACCTTTGGCACACCCCGACACACCTCAATACCCTATAACCTACCATTCTTTTCCTTCTCCTCTAATAGAATTGAAAGAACTTTTGCACATAAGAGAAACAGATAAGCGGAGAGAAAATCGCCTTGGCGAATTCCGCTCTTCAGGACCACAACACCGAATTCACATCCATCGAACAAAAACAAGAAGGAAATAGTGAAAATATAGGTCATGTTACGAATGAAAAGGGGGAAAAACCTAACCTGGCCAGAGCCATTTAAGGAATCATCATTCTAATTGGTCGCAAGCTTTACTCATGTCGACCTTCAGGTTGAAGTAATCTTTCTTTTATATGTTCTTACTCTTCAAAAGGTGATTAATCTCAAATGCCACTAAAACATTGTCAGTGATCGGACGGTTGGAAATAAAAGTAGACTAACTCGAAGAGATAAGAGAATTGAGAAACGGTTTAATGTGATTAGCTAGAACATTAGAAGTAAGTTTTTAAATGACATTGCATAAACTAGTGGGTCTGAATTGGGTTATAACCTCAGGAGACTAACATTTAGGGATCTACACAATATGTGTAAAATTAAGTTTCTATTTAAAATGCTCCCCATTCAAAAAATCAATAACACTAGCAACCACATTATGACCCACAATATCCCAATAATGTTGAAAAAAGTACGGAAGAGAACATCTAGGCTCGAGGATTTAAGAGGATACATACTTTTGAGTGCATAGGTTACTTTGTCAGGCGAGAAGGGAGGAGGAGTTTCTGTTCATCGCTAACTCTTCTGGGAATGACTTGAAGGCCTTCGTCAAACTCGGAGTCTGGGCAACAGCTTGACAAGAACATACTCCCAAGGTAATTCTTAATGATGCATCTGATGTTATCCTCTGATTGGCACTCAACACTAGAATCATCACGGAGAGACATAATATGGTTAATCTTCTCTTTTTGTTTAGCCTTTGAGTGGAAGAATTTCGTATTTTGATCACTCTCCCAGAGCCACAGCACTTTCACCCTTTACATCCAAGCAATTTTCTTCTATATGAGCAATAATCCAACCTTTTCTTATATGATCTTCATGTCAGCTTTGACCTCAGGAATTAAGGTGTGTTCCTCTAATTCCTTAAGTGATTCTCCAGTTGTTCCAAGTCCACCCTCTCTTCTCCACTTTAGAAGACCGATTTTACATCTCTCCAAGGAATTGAGAACGCTCTTAACAACTAAATTAGCGAGGGAGCTCTCCCCACGACTCTGTTATAATGCGGCGAAAAATTCTCTGATTTTACCCACCAAGCCTCAAATTTAAAAGGCCGTGACATACGAGTACATCTTCCGGGTTGTGGACAAGGGTCGTCAAAATGGGGACATGGTCCGAGCACGAAGCCCTCAGATGCATGAAACAGGCATTCTAGAGCAGGGTTTGTCAATAGTCCGACGCCAAGGACCGATCAAACCTTGCTCGGATCGTGCATGGAACAGTAGTACTCCTTATCCAAGTAAAAGGAAAGTTGAAAATCCCAAGATCCAACAGACCCATATCCCTCCTTGTCCAAGTAAAAGGAAAGTTGAAGAATGCTACAATATTCAAAAAAAGTACCTAAGAGATCGATTCATGCTGTTATTCCGGAATTCCGTAAAAGTCTGTGAACCTCCAAGTGCCAACTGACCCAAAACCCAAAACCAAACATAAATATGGTTAGTCGTGAAACTTTGGAGGGTAAGATCAATATCCTTACATCATAATAATGCAAGACCACCACTATTTTCAATAGAGTCCACACCAACATCGTTCATATCTAAAGAAAGCTTTAACCAATCAATTCTCTATCGCTTACATCCAGTTTCTAAAAAGAAAATAACCAAGGGGTTGTAGTCCCGAATAAGAGATCGTAGGTTGTGAACTCGCTAGGTACCTAGCAGTTCGAGCTTAAGCAACTCATTGTTCTCAACAGGGTTACCTCACAACCACAGTCGCTACATTAGTGATGTCCATGGGGATATATTCAGAAAGAGAGGGGGACTAAAGCGATTCAAAGAGGAAGAGAGTGCTAAGAGGGGCAATGATCTTCGGCTAGGACTTCAGGTTCTTATTACAAAATTTGCACACCTTAGGGGTGGGCGCAGGCTACCTAGGAGGGAGACTCAATGTGAGGGGAACGTTGACTAATTGTACTTCGAAGTTAGAGGTAGGGGGAGGGGATTTAGGACTTATGGGAGCTTAGGCTTTCATCGCTATAGGTAATCTTGGAAGGGGTAATAGCTGATTAGGTGGAGATAAGGTTAGCACTTTGCTGATCACAACTAAGAGATTCATTGGGGGTTCGAGGGTGTTTAGTTTTGTTGTTGAGAAGGGTCATATCTGTAAGCATGTCAAAAGGAAAAAAAGGCTTGAATATGGTCTGGCTAACGAGGAAAAACAAGGATGTGTTCTTTTGAAAGGAGTAAGGTTAGGAAGCTATTGTTATCGAGCTAACATTGGCTGTAGATGATGGTTGTAGAGGGTGATTTAGGAATGTTTGACTATCTGTGGCAAGGATATGATTCTTAGGTGATATGTGGGTGGGGGGATAGGATATGACGGGCGAGGGGAAATTGTGTGTTGTAGATTCTATGTTAGCTGGTGGGGCATTAGAATGGGGTAGAAAATGTCGAACCCGTCTCGGAAGGTGCCACATCCCCCGCACCGACCGCCTGATTCACATTTGAAATGGATTTCCACATATGGCCAAGCATTCAGTGAACGGGTGACAAATAAAAACTTCCTAGTTAAGCGGGGCTAACCCTTAAGCCAATGATAATCAACAGAGTAACGTGGAAGCATTCAATAACGAAATAAGTACGTGAGCTCACAGGCTCTAAAATAAAAGCACAAGTTTTTGGCTAACGAGGCCTTAATCAACAATACCAAAGTAGTAGCCATAGGTCAAAGTGATAAATTCAAAGTACGATAACAATACGGGAACAATACGATAATGAAGTACTAACAATTGCCATGAACATGCTTGACTTAAAAAGTAAAACGAGACCTACTCTAACTTCCCTTCCTAGCACAAACTTGTAAAACTGAGAGTGCGGAGGGGCCAGTACACGAAGACTAAATGAGGGGCATATATATATATAAATATACATATATATATATATATATATATAAACATACAATTCATAATCTCGAGTAAGGTTTTATCAATAGTCCAAATGGACACTTTACAAAAGAGCATTTCTCGGGATTACGTATATCAATTCAATTTCATTACATTTAGCACGTGACCCGGCGAGGGGGTGATTTCTCCAACCTTACTCCCAATGTGTGAACGATTGCTTTACATTACATTAGTCAGCATGCAAGACATTACAATATTAATCCATTCAATATCCATTTCATTTCATTTCATTTCAATTCAATCATTCCATTTGCAACTTTCTTCCTTCAGGAGGTGAAATGGCTAGCTAGGCACAAACAACCTCAATAAACATTTCGAGTCGGGGCTCATGACTCTTACCGCTTCTTCGATGGGATTACCACCAGCTCAAGAGTAACTCATCTTCCCTTGCTCCCGGGGTCGTGCGAGAGACTCTCAAAGGGTACTAAGTGTTAAGGGGTTGCTTGACGGCCCGATGTCATGCCTGTGTCCAAGCCCACTTTTCCACAGGCCCAACAATACAGTAGTGCCTGCATTTCTCGCCAAAACATTTCAATTCATTTCAAGACATTTCATGAAACTATTTGCACTTTTGAAAGCTATAGATATAATATAGATTTTGGATGAAAAACATCACATACGGTCATATGGGCCTTTCAATACGATAAGTAAACATCACCTTGACAAAAGAGAGTACGAGAGAAGACTAAGGAACTTGCTCCTTGGGAATCAGACCGAAACTTGACCTTATGAACCATATAATCGACGAACGACATACTCATGATATGAAACGATGCATGAAAATGATGCACAAAATTATATAAAATGTTCACATAAATAATTAACATTCCATGGACCAAGTGCAAAGAAACGAAGGGGGGGAAACTTTTATAAAATCTGCTCCCAGGACCCAGTTTCGACCAGGGAGAAGTATGCGATATCACGATTTGAGTAAGCGATTCTTGAGTTATCGCATACTTAAATCGCAATATGTCGTATGTGTTGCACAAATTGGGGAGTAAACTGAAATTTTGATTTTCATTTGGAGAGTGAACTAAAAAAAAATTGACCTGGGGAGCAAAGTAAAAGTTTTTCAACTCATGGCGAGTTTTATAAAAATACCCCGTGTGAGAAATTGTTGGTGATAGCTTTATTACTTATTATTATTAAGTAAAAAAAAGGGGGCAATCTTTGAATAGTACCAAAAAGTTGAAAAACTTCCCTTTCACTCCCCAGTTTTGAAAAACTTCCCTTTCACTCTCCAACCCAAAAGTGAAATTCCTTTTCACTCCCCAATTTTTTCAGAATGTTGTATCAAAATTTAGTAATCATGTAACTAAATCCCAAAATGATGTATTTTTTCAAAATTGGGGAGTGAAAAAAAATTTTGAGGAATTTTCCGTAAAAAATAACAAAAGGGCATATCAATATAAACAATGATACATGCACATTCATGTAACTTCAGTTATAATTTACAAAATTAAATTATACCAAAATTTAATTTGCACTCTCTTGCTATTCCCACACTTCCCATATCATATTCCAGGATAATTATTTACATATGTAATTGCACTATAACACAAAACCAAAAACTCCTCATATGTTCATGACAACATTAGTATTTCACAAAAATAAACAAAAATACTTATCATAGTGAATCATTACACTTCCAAAATAATTCATCTCAGTACACTAAATCGAAAAAGTGAAAGTTAAGGTAATGGTGATTCGACAAGGAAATAGCAAAGCGTCGATGTAGAATTCTAAAAATCGTAAGAAAATTCATATTCATGGAAGATGAAGTAAATAAAATACCCAACGCGTTGGACATTGTGAGTGAATAGTAAGTGAATTTTATTAATATTTGAAATATTTGCTAATACATGAGTGCTTCAATTCAAGAATTAATTGAGAAGATTATTTTTTTCAACTTTAAGATGCATATAATAGATACACTATGCCAACAAAAATTGTTTCAGCTTCACACATGATTGATGATATTTGGAGCGGCTATTCCAAGCTTCAAAATAATTGAATATTCATTTACATTTTCGATACTGTAAAACAGATAATTACATTTTTGTGCACATTATTAAATTTTTGTAGACTTTTGAAGTAAAAAAAGAACAAATAGTTATGAATACAATCAGGACAATTAAGTAGTTGTATTTGTATCGCTTTTGGGGAATATATGTTTAGGTAATTGTGTTACTTAACAGTGTTCTCCGTCAAACATATATAAGATCATATATTGTACAAATGCATTATAGATAGTTGAACGAAAATTAATCGGTCATTTATCGGCCACTGATCGATCACTAATGTCATTCAATGACCGATTTTTATTGTATTAGTGATTGATTCATTGGTCACTAAAACTGTTTTTTTTTTCGGTTTTTTGTTTTTTTGTTTTTTTTTTTTTAGTGAACACCATTGATCTGTGCCACATTGCTTTCATCTTTGGTTACAACTGATTTTAATTCCATACTGTTAGGGGTTCATTTAGAATTTTGTATCCTTCGATTTTATTGGAACGACATTTGTATACTGCATGAATGAAAAGTGTATTTAAAATCCCAATATATATATATATATATATATATATATATATATTTTAAAAAATCGGATCAGGGATCCGTAGAGTATTTTTAGGAGGACTCCACCTCCTTTATTAAACGAAACAGAATTACAACGGGAAATTAATGAAGAGCATCCCCAAGAGAAGCATCAGCCATTGAGCAGCTGGGGAAGCCATCAGCTTAGAAATACAACTCCACAAAATGAAAATCTTGCTGCTAATAACTACATCATAATTTTGCTGATCCATCAGATTATTCACACTTTTCCCAGCCAGTATGTCAGCATCCTTGACAGTATCTAAGCAGAGAACGTGAGAAATCTCTTGCTTATTGCACTTAAAACTCAAAGTCAATTTGTACCAAATCTCTCGATCATACTCATAGGAAACTTTGCATCTCGAGTCATCATCAGTAATCAAAGATGTTATAACATTCCAAACTTCATCTCTAGGCCAGTTCGCCCAAATTATTTTGAAATCACTAGCAGTACTATTCCTCTTGCCATCTTTGTTATGATCAACAGTGTCATATTCAAGAGAGCAGCTTCTAGTTATATATATCTTCGTATGAAAGTGGCAGAGACTATGCGAATTGAACTCTACAAAAGAAACACAGAACCGTAAGACTACGTCGATCTGCCATCTATGAATTGCAAGTATAAAATGCAAATTGCCCACCCGAACGACAAGGATTGACCTCGCCTCAATCAAAATCATCGTCGTGCCACATTGATGTTTTCTTGCGAGGACGAAGTCCCAAATGGGGGCACCGGAACCTGCAAATGAAAAATGGGGAGGGGAGGTTAGTAATCGAAACCATTGCAGGATCATTGGCAAGAAGGCTATATAGTGGAGGTATGTGAAGAAAACTCTGAGTCCAAAATGGTTGGGTTCTCTCATTATCTGGTACACTCCCTTCCAAAAAATTTTTTTACCACTCAAAAGAAACACTCTCAGTCTCACCAGGAGTTCCTCGAAAGGACCTCGCGCCATGTTCAACATCGCGCAAAAACAATTTATGCCCATGGGATAAGATCTGAATAAACTCAGAATCTTTATAACCCCATTATCCGTCAAATTCAAAAGTTTCTCTTCTAGCAAGTCCGGGTCCTTGCAACAAAACCAATTTTCGACGCCGGCACTTTTAGCTTTCCTTTCTCTAACCTGCAAAAGCTCAGACCTCTCGGCAAGATCATAAGTATTGTAATTATTCTGGTAGAAGTACAAAAGCAATGTAATTATTCCAACACATACCAGTAGCTATCTTTTCCATGTTTCTCCCTTTTTTATTTTCAAGATGTTTCTTATCCATCATTAGTATCGGACTGACGGTAGACCCCAAGCATCCATACGGAGCAAGCCTCTAAGTTCAGTAAACACGGGGCTCTCCGGGAATCTCCATGTGCTCTATTGTTCTGAGCCTCTATTGGCAAGCAAGTCTGATACAGTGTTTCCTTCCCTGTATACATGTGTGAGTTTGATTTCCATGCCTTGAGAGAGATTTTTGTAGTTGGTGATAAGGTTTTGTACTCTAACTCCACCCATTCTACCTCTACTCATGATGTCCATGACAACTTTCGCATCAAGCTCAATCCAAAGGTGCCTACATCCCATATTACGAGCTTCACGGACTCCCTCAACCAAAGCTTCCATTTCTGCTATTATGTTTGTAGATATCCCAATGCCGACACTATAAGCCATCAACAGGTTTCCTTTATAGTCTCGTAGCGCCCCGCCTATCCTGGCCGGCCCTGGATTACCACGTGCTGAACCATCGGTATTCAATTTGTACCATTCATGATCCGGAGGATGCCATTTCACAACAATTGGGCATTTTGGTATTGGCTTCCAAACTTGACAACCAAACTTTTCTGGAATGTGGACGTCCCCTCGCCACCAAGAGTAATCAATCTTCTTAACTTTGCCAAGTAAATACAAATGGTTGCATACACGGCGTATAATATTATACGGGTTGAAAGTTCCACCATTGTATTTTTTGTTGTTTCGTTCAAGCCAAGTGTACCATAAAACCAAGATAGGGATCACAATACACACGTGCTTGGTAGAGCTACGGGGAGAGGATCTCATCCAATCGTTAATGCAGCTGGCTGAACTTGAATGCGTACAAACCACTCCAAACCGAACTCCAAAATAATTCCATATCCATGCCACCTTTTGGGATTCGAATAAAAGATGTTGTTGTGTTTCCCTTTGTTCACAACAGCTGCATTTAGATGCTAAGTTAATTTCTTTCCTTTGGAGGCGATCATCAGTGGGGATCCAACCATTAAGAAGTCTCCACATAAACACCAAAATTGTTGGCGTG
>JBBMKE010410749.1:0-11640 GCA_037834125.1 Lippia alba | reverse complement strand
CCTATACAATTATATCAATACAAATACCATCACTTTATAAGCACTTTGAACCTAAACATGAGTACCTCATACCACTAATTGGGATCGAACCAGAGAAGTCGCCTTGGACTTATTTTAAGTTGTCTTTCCAAAGTTAACAAAATTAAGATCCCTCCAAGAGATTTAAGACTTAACAGAAGAATACACACACATACATCAATGCTATATTTGTGATCACAACAATTAATTTCATGTAAGTGAAAAATCTTCATGCTCATTAATTACATTTTCAGACTAATCTGACGTTCGTTAGAGAATAGATTGAATGGAATAGATTAATTACCTGGATAAGCAGAAGGAGAAGCGGATAGAGAGGGAGAAACTCCACGACTCTTAGTTTATGCTGATGGCAGCAATGCCTAGGTATCCGACCAGTAGGACCAAAAACCGGACCTATGATGGAGTTGTCATCAGAAAAGAACCAAAAAATTTCAACAAGAAACTAAAACAATAGGCATCTTCATTACCTGACACTGAAGATGAAGTTGGTGCAGCTGATAAATATTCAACAGCTCGCCATTGGACGGTGATAAATGGAATATGTGACGCACTCATTGATGCTTCACTCACTACCACCAGTAAAAATAGAGTATTTTGCATTAGCAAATTCCCTGTAAATTTTATAAACATAATCATTGAATGATGTAGAACATATCAAATGAATTAATGTATATGTTACTGTAAATCTATATATGGATTCAAGTATACATGCATCACTATATATAAATGTATGTATATAAAACACACACAGAGGGAATTTTTCAGAACTTCCAACCAAAATGTTTCAAAAAATTTACGATAACCCTATCAAACGACGTTGGATCAATCTGAAAGCAGGGGACTGCTGGGACGTTTTGAATTTTTCTCGGGTATCAAATGAACTCGAATTTACATAAAATTTAACATACGTAAACCTTAATATACTAGCAATCAGATCAATTAAAAACACACAATAAATACTGACAGTTTTCCAAGGGTCAAATGAACAGACCTGACAGCTAACTCAGATCATTGCGTTAGGCAGAAAGTCTATTGTTAAACATCCAGATTCAAAGCAAAACATTTTACATGTAGACTAAATTGGTCTAAATCAAGAAACCCCAACAATTTTAGCATTATTATAAGTGAAAAAGTGGGTTGGGAAAGCAAAGAAGCAGAGTTCGCAAAGGATCCAGGAATCAATGAATCATTGCCTTGTTGGAAAAAGGGTGTATGTCTGAGACAGTGGAAAACCAAATCCAAATGTGCAGACATGTTCTATCTTCAACAACCAAACAATTGCTAAAACCAACTAAGCTGCCTGGAGAGGAATCAACAGCATCATTATACATACCGTCTTCTATGTAATATTATCCTAAGGGCTAAGAGCAGAACAGATAAGAATATTCTGATTCAGACAGTATAAATATACAAACATACTTAATGTATGTATTCCTATAATAATTAACTAACTCCTCTTAAATATGATTTAATTATATAGAACAAAACAGGATATGGTGGCGGCCCAACCACCATCTTTGTAATTTAATGTAGCATAAATACTAATGTAAGGATCAAAGCTGAAACAATCTGGGAGAAGCTGAAAATTGCGTTAATAAAGACGTTATAATATCATATAAGTATGTAACTAGAAATTTGGACCACTTCACTTCATAATTCAGAAATAACTAACTCACAAAATATCTTGATAAAATTAAAATACATTAATTACCACTACCATACCCGACATTTATTAAGAACAAGCACGTGTCTAATTTGCAACAATATCAAACAGAAGATTTGTTCTTGGATATAAGAGAATTTATCTTTATGTGTATTTATAATGATATCCACATACAAAATTAGAATGTCCTAAACTATGATTTTGGTGCAAAAGCAAAAACAAAAGCAACTGATGATATCCTATGAATTTATTATGCATCATTTCTTCATAGCAAAAGCAATCTTCAAATTCTGCTTAGAAACAATATTATTTGCAATCTTCAAATGATATCCTATGAATTTATTATGCATCATTTTATTTGCCTTTGTTTGTATGTCTTTGAGTTCCATTAGTCAACAAAACAATATTTATTCCTAACACAGACCATTATTATTTCCTAATATGGTTGCTGGCAAAGTACAATCAGTCGCCTGATAAAAAATTAACAATTTTCACTTACAAAATCTTTTTTGCACACAGCTTTTTCGTCATCACTTTGCATATTATAACAAAAGGTAAGAGTTAACTCATAAAATTTAGAATATGTCATAGGCTCACAGACAAATTCAATTACAAGACTTACTTGCCTTCAAAGGCCTTCGGAGCAAGACAACGAAACCGTTGAAGGAATTCAGAAAACGTCTTATGAGTAGGGTAACCAGAAAGACTAATTCAAATTGCCTCTAGAACATCCTGCCAAAATACAAAATTAAAAAGAGAGAGTGAGAAAGACAGCAATTCATTTGTCATAGCACTTCCCAATTTTTTATTTTTTAAATAATAATAATATATCAATGTAATTTTGCAATTTTTTGGTGTAACATTTCTCAAATCAAAAAAGTATGCTCACACCACAATGGAGTTGCTGCATGACATTGCCATTCTCAAAAACAGTTGGCTTGAACTCATTATTTGGTTTAACGCATTTAATCTAGTGAGGTTGTGTATAATTTAATGTGTCCATCAATTGTAGTCTAGTCTATGATGCAAACAAGGTATTATTCTTTTGAATTTAATTAATGGAATAGGAATGGAAAAGGAAAATACCTTAAACCGACATTTGGAATCAGTTAAAGGATCTCGATGCTCAGGAACAATACAGTTCTTGTTTTTGTCCAAGAACTGATCGGATTGGTATTGAACCTAAAAGGAGACGAAAGGGGAAAAAAATACGAAAGGATTAATATTGTTAATTGTATTGATATCCAAAATTACGCAGTTAAATCATAACAAAGGTTCAAAACTGTGTATGAAACATATTAGTTAGTGTAAAATGAGCCACCATGATAGAAAAGAAAACAAAAGTTCCTAGTATTTATAGAAGCAAATTTTACCTATTAGTTTTGAAACTTTCAAAACCATATATATCAAGAACTCCAATAAGACATTTTGAATTTGGATCTTGCCCAATTGAGATATTTATCTTGGCCACCAACCTAGAGATTTCGACAAATAAAACTTCATAGAAATTTTCAGGGGCACGTCTGGACATTTTTGCAAGTTTGACTGTGGCCTGAATTTTAAGTGCATCATTCTCACATGCTATTGCTCTGTTATAGAGATGGAATGCTTCGTCCCAGTTTCTGCTATAATTGCTACTCTGCTCGTTTTCCCTTCATAAGAAAGGAATACAGTTTCGCTAGCTGGTATTCAATCTAATCTCAGAAACCAATCTACAAAGGAAATTAAAAAAATTTAGATGCACCCTTCAATCAGAATCTCAAAATTATAGCACACAAGAAGATAATTCGCATTGAGGGTGTGCAATCTACAACGAAATTCCAAAACCTAATATAACATAGAAATTCACCAAGTTCATAGGAAAACTGAATATTCGCATCAAAGCCCACAGGCCGCCAAAAATAGGATAGACCATCGACTTACAATTATCATCACTACGGAAATGGGATTCGATCATTTTTCTTCCATTTCATTGATTTAGGGTTTATACGAATTACGAGCAGCCTAGTAATTCAAAAGATCAACAAAAACCCAAAACATATCAGCTTCATCTCAAGAACTGATTAGGGGAATTACGAGGTGAAATTTAAAATAACTTTCGCAGGAGATTATTTTATGACCAAATTGAACAAAGAAATTCCATCAAATGACTAGAACTAAAATGAAGATCATCTTCGTCGAGGGAGGGAGGGAGGGAATCTACTCTTGGTTAAAAGGAGAAGAAAAATGTTCAATTCTTACTTTCAAGAGCAGGAAGAGGGCGGCGGTCGATGCAGGTGGCAGAGGCCCATACAGTCCTCATCGGTGGAGGCGAAGACAGGTCTCGAAACCAAGTACACGGGACAAAGATGGTGGTTTGACAAACACAGATTCTCATCCGATTCGGCGTAATCGCGTTCCTATTTTCACATTTGAGCTTCACTTCGTTGGCTTCTCTGATTTGGTGTCTTCTCTGATTTTTTCTCTTCAGATGGTTTGGGTGAAACGTTGAACTTGGCTTAGCTTAAGTTGATTTGGGAGATTTCTTCTCCGATTTGTGAAATTGTGATTTGGAAAGTGGAGGGTTCTCTGAAAATGGGTAGATGGAAAGTGAAGGGAATTTCAATTTTTTACTTCCCTCCTATTTTTTAGATGAAAGCGGTCATTCTTTGTACGAAAACAACCATATTATGACGCTTTTTGTGTACAGTATCATCATAAATATAAGATATTAGGACGCTTTTAATTTAGCGTCCCGATAACACTATCAGATTGTGACGCTGAGTCCAAAAATGTCTTAATATTATCAATCTAATTAATAATTAATTTAATATATAAAATAAATCATATCTAATTTGGCAATTTTCAAAAAAGCGTCACAACAGATGCAATATTGTGACGCCTTTTTAAAAGCGTCATATTAGGGCGTGACAAAAGACTGTTTTTTTAGCAGTGTATGTTCCTCCTTCACGGACGCCCTTGCTTCCCACACCGACTTCTCCGGTGCCGACAGTGGGGAAATCATCTTCACAGCCGCCTATCCGGCGGTTGACGCAGGAGGAACGCCTAGCGAATGATGTTAAGGGACTTTGTTACAACTGTGATGCTAAGTGGTTTCGAGGTCACCGCTGTGGCCGTTATCTATTACTAATGGGGGATGATGATGAGGAAGAAGAGGAAGTTGGTGATGAGGATGTTAAGACCGTAATCTTCGATGACGTTTCGTCACTAAACAGCCTCTCGGGGACACCTACACCCCGGGCGCTGCGTCTTTTAGGCATGATAGACAAGATGATCGTTGAGGTGCTTATTGACGGGGGAAGCAAACATAATTTTATCCACCCCACAGTTGTTGAGAAATTGAATTTACCGGCAGCCGTTGTCACACCGTTTCATGTGTATGTGGGTAACGGTGCCTCGTGGTTATGCAAACAACAATGTTCGGCAATGCCGTTATTAATCCAGGGCAACGTTTTTCCGGTGGATCTTTATGTTTTACCCATTCATGGACCGAAAGTAGTGCTCGGCATCCAGTGGTTACAATCAATTGGCTGAGTTTGTTATGAGTATGCTCGTGCATGGATGGAGTTTAATTGGGGTGGTAAAATGGTGGAGTTGCAAGGGAACACAACTACGCCTAAAGAAATTTCGCTTCACCACTTCTTTGGTTTGCAGGTTTCACATGGAATGGCTGAGTGTTATGAGAGTTTTGGTTCAATCCGATACCGAGACCGCCCCGGAGGAAGCCCCTCTTCATGTTCTGCCGGACATCAGCCGGGTGTTGGCTAAGTTTCGAGACATATTTTAGTTACTTAAAGGGTTACCTCCGGCGAGGTGGAGTGACCATCGAATACAATTGGTACCGGGCACGACACCAATCAATATGCGGCCGTATCGATATCCTCAGTTTCAGAAGAATGAGATGGAGAAATTGGTTTGCGAGATATTGGAACAGGATATCATTCGTCCTAGTCATAGCCCATTCTCATCTCTTGTGTTGTTGGTGAAGAAGAAAGATAATTCTTACCATTTTTGTGTGGATTATCGAGCCCTCAATGCAGTTACGGTGCCCAACCATTTTCCCATATCGATAGCGGATGAGTTATTTGATGAACTTGGAGCAGCACGTTTATTCACGAAACTAGATCTTCATTCGGGTTATCACCAGATTCGAATGAATGACCGAGATATCTATAAGACGACTTTTGGGACTCACGAGGGACACTATGAGTTCCGAGTAATGTCGTTCGGCCTCACGAATGCTCCTTCGGCCTTTCAGGCGTGCATGAACAGGTTATTTGTTGTTTATCTTCGAAAATTCGTTATCGTTTTCTTTGATGACATACTTATTTATAGCCCGACTTTGCGGGATCATGTAATCCATTTGGAGATTGTGCTTTCGTTATTAAAGGCTAACTAACTACATGTCGAGCGCTTAAGCGGAGCTTGTGGCAAAAGTGGAAGCGAGAAGCAGATTTATTGCTAATGAGTTTTTTGTCAAGATGTCCAAGTGTTCGTTTGCTCAGGAATCTATTGACTACTTAGGCTATATTATTTCGGCTAGTTGCTTGAAAGCTGATGAAAAGAAAATTGAGGCCATGGTAAGTTGGCCGACACCAAAGACAGTTAAACAACTCCGAAGTTTTCTCGGCCTCACGGGTTATTATCGGCGGTTCATACACCATTATGCTCAGATTGCCGCGCCGCTGATGGATCTGCTCAAACGTGATCAGTTTCTTTAGGTAGAGGGCGCGGAACTTGCATTTGCTACTCTCAAATCAGCTATGAGTTCGGCTCCAGTTTAAGGCTGCCAGATTTTTCAGTTACTTTTGTCGTTGATACTGACGCATCAGCCACAGGTATTGGGGCAGTACTACTTCAGTGTGAGCAACCGATCGCCTATTTTAGCAAGAAATTGGGACCTCGGCGCTTAACGGCATCCACGTCCATAAGAAGTTGTACTTGATAGTGGAAGCTGTTCAAAAGTGGCGACAATATCTTTTGGGCCGCGAATTTGTGATTCGCACAGATCAACGAAGCCTTTGCGAACTGCTACAACAAGTGGACCAAACACTCGATCAGCAGTTCTATGTTCGAAAGTTACTGGGATTTCGTTTTAAGATCGAATACAAAGCCGGCGCCACTAACGTGGTAGTGGATCCTCTGTCCCGTCGGACGGAGGAGGTCTCTTTGCACTCTTTTCTTCACTTGGTTTCATTACCACAATCGAAAATCTTGGAGTTGTTGAGAATGGAGAACACTTCTCAACCTGATTTGAAGGACCTTCATGTTGCCTATCCATTTGTGGTGAGGGATGGTTTGGTTTTCTATAATCACCGCATTTGTGTGGGGCGCGGCTCTGACCTTCATTTTCAGATTATTAAGGAATATCATGACAGTCCAATGGGGGGTCACCCGGGCGTACACCATACATTCCAGCGCCTCGTAGCTGCGTTTTACTGGCCGAATATGCGACGGGATGTCCGCCGACATATTGCTTCTTGTTTGCCTTGCCAAACTACCAAATATTCGACTTTGCCATCGGCGAGTTTACTTCAACCGCTTCCAGTTCTGAATAGCATTTGGAAAGATGTGAGTATGGACTTTATCACAGGTCTTCCGGTTTCTCGTGGCTGTTCGGTTATATTAGTTGTTGTGGATCGTCTCACAAAATATGCACATTTTGGGGCTCATCTGGGAGACTTTGATGGGCATCGTACCGCACATTTATTTACTGAGATAGTAGTTAAGTTGCATGAAATTCCGGCGACGATTGTTCCGGATCGTGATGCTGTGTTGACGAGTCGGTTTTGGCGGGAATTGCATCAGTTAACTGGTACTACGCTTAAGCATAGTTCGGCATTTCATCCGCAGACGGATGGGCAAACTGAAGTCTTGAATCGTACTCTTGAGCAATATATGTGAGCGTTTTGTTATGAATGTCCGAATCGTTGGACAGTGTTGTTAACTTGGGCGGAGTTTTCTATTAACACCAGTTATCATTCGGGTCTGCGTATATCTCCTTTTCAAGCTGTTTATGGTCGTCCTCCACCTAATTTGGTGCCCTATCGGAGAGGCTTTGGGAAGGTGCCGGCGGTAGCTGAACTTTTGGAGGAGCGGGATTATTTGTTACGTGATTTGCACAAACATTTGGCTGCTGCACAGATTCGTATGAAACAGATTGGGGACGCTAAGAGGTATGATGTTATTTTTGAAGTGGGTGATATGGTGTTGCTAAAATTACAACCTTATCGCCAACATTCCGTTGTCCGTCGTCGAAGTCAGAAATTGTCGCAGTGTTTTTATGGTAATTTTGAGGTTTTGGCTAAGGTGGGACCGGTGGCCTATAAGCTTCTTTTGCCTAAATCGTCGAGTGTGCATCCGGTTTTTCATGTCTCGTTGTTACGAAAATTTCACCCTCGAGATAATGATGGTGTTATTATTCAGGCGGCCTTGCCGGATGATTTTGTGGGTAGGGATGTTCCTTCTCGGCCTGTTCAGGTTCATGAAGCACGGACCGTTTTGCATAATGGTGTATTGGAAGATCTGTGGTTAGTTAGCTGGTCGGATAGGTCGTTGGATGCGCTACTTGGGAACCGGTGTCTACATTGCAGCGTCATTTTCCGGATTTTCACCTTGAGGACAAAGTGATGTCTCAAGGGGGAGGGGGGGAGTGATATGGTTCAACACGTTAAGGATGTAGCAGTAGGAATGCAACACGATGATCATGGTGAAGAAAATGGTGATGACCAGGCAAACTCAAGTTTGAGGCGAAGCAGGCGTAGGATGAAGAAGCCTGAATGGCACAAGGCGTACGTGGTGAACAAGAAACGTTAGCAGACATATATGTTTAAGTAGTTCTTTTGGAATAAGGAGCTATTTAGCGTGTTTTATGATTTAGTTATTTCCTTTATTATTTCCTAGAGTATTTAGGAGTCTTGGATTAGTTATAGTCTTTGGTAGTATTGAACTCTTTTCTTAAGCATCAATAATATTTTACATTCCAACCCTAAATTCTCTGTGATCTCTCCAATCTCCTTTTCTTCGTACCGGTCGGTCTTTCCGGTGATTTGCAATACGAGCTTGAGACGACTCTAAGGTCTCGAAGGGATAAGTTCATCTATCAGATTCCAACTACTTTAAGAAATATCCAAAATTACCACAAGAAATCAACTCAATTATCCTAAGTTTCTTCATTTGAATGACCTCTTCTTGAGGGGAATCATGAGTTCTTGATTTTTTGATGAATGATACTTTTAGCGTAATTTTCATCCTACGCTTGTCCAATTATGCAACAGCGAAACCAGAATTTTAATTGGAGAAAGAAAAAAGAAAGAATTTTAATAGAGGAAAGCAAGATTTAAAATTGCAAATAATTTAAAATTTTTCATGCAGAAAAAGGGGAAATATCAAAATCAAGAAATAATTTGTGGAATTTTATGTGAAGTTTTTTAATATTTGTACGATCAGACCAAACTTCAAAATATATTTGTGCAATAATGTCTCTTTAGTAAAGTAAATCAATATTTTCTTCATTAGAACTAACACTTCATTAGGAAGAATCGAAAATCCTTACGTACTTAGGAAATTAATGTCCCTTAATTACAAGCAATCAAATTTCTTTATTAGAAGTAACACTTCACTGCAAGAAATCCAGGATTCTCGATTTCTCCATTATGAATACTTAAAAATTAATGTCCCTTTATTACAAGAAATGGGTATCTATCTTGATCATTAGAACTAGCACTTCAATATCGTAGGAAACCGGTACATATTACAGAATTTTTTTTCTTTTTTGGTAGGAAAAATGAAAAGTCGAGGCAGAGAAACTCCGGCCCAAAACAAAGAATGTTGTGAGATTTACGCAAAGACTTACATTATATTCCAGTGGAGACATAGGGAAATCAATTGGTAGGAAAAATAAAAGTCGAGGCAGAGAGACTCCGGTCTAAAGCAAAGAATGTCGTGGAAGAAAACTTCCATTGTATTCCAATTAGAGGCATAGGGAAAGCAAACTTACAAACTTGTCTTGACGAACTCTTTATGTTTCACTTAACCTACCTAGGCTTCTTGTAATACCTTGTACTCGACATTAAGCATTTAATTACTAGTTATAAATAATTAGAGACGGTTTATATCCCGCAGGAAACCCTATTGGTAATATCATTTTTCGACGGGATGTAACCCTTGAATTCCACTGTTGTCGTTTTATTTCTTAATGAACGCGTAACACATTGATTGAATTATTTCCTTGCATTAGTGGCCGCTATCTGTCTTCGTTGTTAAATAAATTCCCTGGAATCTGTAAAACCTGGCTACCACATGTTACCATTTCTCATTGATGAACAATACCAAATCGGAAATGTTATTAAACTAATGCATACTAATTCTCTCTTGATTGAGTTATTTAATTACTGGTAAAACATTATAAACTTTCAACGTGGAGAATAATTAATACTAGTTCAATTCACTAATTGATATGGATGGAGATATGGTGCAAGATGGAGAATATCAAGAGATAAAAATAGGAATAGTATAGATCCACAGATTATGCAGATTCTGTTAGTAGTAGATTAGTATTATATTATTATTATTAGGTAATTATCTTTTCCTTTTAAGAGTCAAATTAGTTTAGGATATCTTTTATTTTTAATTATATATAGATGGTTGTATTACGTTGTTTTCATAATCAGAAATAACAAAACAATCTTCAACCCTAATTCTCTGAATTCTCTCTCATCTCCAACTTCTCCCGCCGGTGGGTCTTACCGGATTATCTCCCTCCCCCTAATCTCAAAACTCTCTCCTCCCCTCAATTTCAACCGGCCGGACGGTCCTCCGGATTATCTTTCTCTTCTCATCCCTTATTCTCACGAGCCCGAGACTGCTCTAAAGTCTCTTTCGATACGAAGACCGTATCACAATACCAATCTCGTTAGAGCTCTTGAAAACCGCTCCGTCGAAATTAACTTTAATCCACCCTCTTTCCGGCTTAACCCATTTTACCACATTATGGATACCGCTGCATAGATCATTGATGAGAAGGTGTACTACGCTGTTGGGGATAGCCGAGTGGGCCCAAACCTGTCTTGCCACTGAACAAGAAATGAGAGCATGTACCGTATCTTCAGTATGGAAGCCGCAGGTTGCACACCCCTTATCAGTACCGCCATGGCGCTTAAGCAAATTAACTCCCGTCACAAGGATGTCCCGGCAGCAGCGCCACACAAAATTTCGAATCTTAGGCTGCACATTTAGTTTCCAAATGGAACTCTCGCCAATTTTAAGCACTAGTAAATACCGCAAACTCGTCGTGTGCAAGCAAAAATAATACTATTATTTAAATATATTTATTCAATAATTAATTTTAATATAATTATTAAATTATGATAAATAAAAAATATAAAATGTAAGAAGAAAAAGATAAAAATGATATATCACAAAAATGATAAAAAAAATAGAGTAAGAGAAAATAGATAAAATAAAGAAAAGAGAAAAGAAAATATTAAAAAAATTAATAAATAAAAAGAGAAAAAAAAAAGATATCAAACGGTTATAAAAAGAGTTTAGGGATAAAGTTAAAAAGTCAGGGGCAAAAATGGAAAGAGTCAAAGACACCACATCTCACGCTCAATAATATATATAATAAGATAAGATAAATAAGTTAGAATTCACGAGCACTTCAATATACTTATGATTTCTGCTTCTGCTTAAAAAAACGTCTTCGCTGTTTTTTATTTAAAATTTAACTTTTTTTAAAAAATACTCATCACTTTTACTACTAAGGTTTTTTTCAAAACTTAGCTTCTACTCGAGCATCTCCAAAAGCCGAAGCTTTAGCTAATACCCCCTAAACAATTTAATGTCTAAAATTTAATTATTTATTTATTTTTGAAAACAGCCTAAAATAGGTTTGCCACTGCTGAAATCTGCAAACTACATGTCTTCAGAAATCAAAA
>JBBMKE010410729.1:0-11643 GCA_037834125.1 Lippia alba | reverse complement strand
TCATATTTTTGTCTTTAATCGATTGTTTCCTCAAGCGGATTTATTCGGGCGTTTAGCTTCTTTTCAAGTGTTTTAGTAAATGTTTTAGGATAAGAGAGGAAAAATGAAGTGTTCAGAAAATGAATTTCTAAATGGACTTGATGCATTTTAGTAAAAAAACATGTTAATCAATACAAAAAAATTAGAAAGGAGGTAATGTGGTGTTTAAAATACAAGTAGGTTAGGTGCTATTTAATTTTACACAAGGAGGTAATTTGAAAATTATGTATTATATTACACAGGGAGGTAGAATGCTTTTATCTCCAAAATATTCACTCAATTCTTTTACTCAAGCACTCTTGTTTTTTGTCTGCGCTGATTTCTTTGCAGGAGTGAGAGTAATTCTTGACTACGAACTCATAAGTTCTCTTTTGCACTCTCTCCAACGTTACAGAAGCAGATTCAGAAGCAGCATCTTCCCTCATCTATCACAAACAAAATAAACCCCCCTTTCAAACACAAATCCCACTCCGGAAAAAGAAAAAAGTGCTGCAATTGACAAACCCCTCTGCTGTAAGTGCTTACCATCCTAACGGAACCATTGATTGATTACCTGGAACTCTTTGTCTAAACCCTCGCTATCTCCAAAACGAAAACCCTATGAAGTCAGATAAGAGATTAGGGATTTTTTTTAAGTAATTACCTTAATAAATACCCTAGAACTAATCAAACGGACTGCATTTTTACGATAGAATTCCCTTATTTCACTTACAGCTATCTAAGACATTCAGGGGCTGTGTTAATGTATCGTATAGAAGTTCATACACTATCAATCTATCATACAACACCATATATATTACAATAAATAAATAACAATACATTATTTACTAATAATAATTGTCTAATAATAACTGGAATGACAAAAGAGAGTAATTGTTAAAATAAATTAGATAAGTTGAAGAATAAAATATTAAACACAAATTCATAATTATAGTATTTACTATTAATAGTTGACTAACAAGTGAAATGACGAGAGAGAATGATTGTTAAAATAAATTAGATAAGTTGAAGGATAAAATATTAAACACAAATTCACAATTATAGTCATATAGTGTTCTTGTACTCATATAATTTGATTTTATTAAATATTAAGTCCTTTTTATGGTTTAATTTTAGCACTTAAATATGACATTAATTAATCAACATTAAATCATATAAATTTGGACTATTTAATGTCCAACCCACAACAACTCCTTCACGAGCCCAAACTTTTAAAACCCAAGTAACCTGACAAATAAAAATATATAGCCCATTAATTACACTAATATTTAAGCTCGTTAGTTCGTGCAATTAAATTAGAAAATTCTAGTTTATCTTCCATTTTCTTTCCTTCATCCACTCGTGCAACACAAAGCAGCTGCAATTGCCGTCTTTCTCGCATGCAGCAGGTCATCTTTCTTGCTGTTCCATCCGCTCCACGTCGTGAAATCTCCACTACATTCCGATCCCGACCGAGAAAATGGGGTGGAACGCCGTTCCAGCCGATTTCGCGGCGTTTCACCTCCACTCCAAAATGTCAGCATTCCAGCCCTGTCAAGGTAGAACGGCCACCGCCGATCCGGTTCTGGATCGCCCGTTTCGGCTGATGATTCTCAACTGAGTTATATAATTATAATCGGACATTATCTATTTCAATTGTAGTTATTCAAATAAAATTCTAAAATTTACGAAATGCAATACACGACAAAATTGTAGATGGTGCAGAATGCAACAGAATTTACAAAAGGTACAGAATGCAACAAAGTTATAACTTAGTTGTGAGTTATGAGTTCTTTGAAAAGTGTTTTCATAAAAAAAACATCTTATGTGTACGTACATTATTAATATTATATACATATATAATATTAATATTAATAATATTATTATTAATTTATAAACGGGATTTTGGAATTCCAAATTTCCCAAAAAATTAATTGCCGATCCAATCTCAAATTTTTAATCAGGATCACATCGCGATTTTATGTGTTCCCAAATTTTCCGTCCCGATCGGGAGGGGACGGGTCCCAAAAATTTCAATCTCGACGCCCATCCCTAACTGAATTAATGATATAAGAAATGAATTTAATTAATGCTCAGGTTTAACATGAATCATGATTCATGATTATCTTTTATTAGAGAGGGATGTCAAAGGCATAAGTTTAATCTCATAAAAAAATCCGATTTTGATTTACACCCTCGGGGCCAACTTTTTTTTTTTAATTTATTTAATCTTGCTATATTCTCATTTAATGTACCAAACCACGTGTTTTTTGAATTTGCCCATATTGCCATCGGATTCTAATGTTTATTTAATCACAAAACGAGTCAAACGGATCAAAAATAGGTTGAACGAGTCAAAATATAACATATATGTCCAAAACGGGTTAGTAATAGGTCGAAGGGGTAAAATGCTAGGAATAGTACCCTTAAAAGCAGATTCATAATCCGCTTTGTACTTTTCCTTTTGATTGAGAGATAGGATGTAGAAGGATTGTATCTCACAGGAATCAATGACTTAAAATTTCTTTCGAATTGAGACATTCTTATTCAGTTAGGGGTCATACATCTGTTGTTAGACTATCGTCGTATGATCTGTGGACTAATTTAATTAATTGAGAATTAATTAATTAGGATCACTGCTAATTGAATTAAGATCGTAGATGGTCACACAAAACAACCCGATCACATGGGTTAAGGCTTGAAATCGATTAAACGAGTTGATCAGACCAATAAGTGATTCGTGGGATCCACACGTGTGTTTATGTTGATTAAAAATTAATCTTGATTAATTATTTAATAAATTTAATTTAATTATGAATTAATATTAAAATTCTAATTTGGAAAAATGAAGTCTAATAAATAATTAGTTATGAATTCATTAATTGTTAACTTTCTAATTATTTATTACGAATAATAAGTTGGTCAAAAATTAAGAGTTTTCGTCAAAGTTGGAAATATTTCTTTTCAAGTCAGAAACAATAGCTAGTGGGTCTTCGAATCCTATCCGGAATAGGATGAGGGGTTGATGATTGATACAGAAATTCTCCTTCTACATAATTATACACTAAATCCCAGAGCCTAAATACCGAATATAGAACTAGCATCCTCCTTCGGACTGTGGTCACGGTTGGTGGACTAATTCCCTAGAGGGCTGCTTTCGTGGAGTCTTGAAAGATTCAAATGAGTTTTGGGGACAAGCCGCACGAAGAGTGTTTGCGGGCGGCTCAAACACTTCAAGAAAAATAAAGAAATTAGTAAGTTCTTGATCCCTACGAAATTGGGAATAGGGATTACAAGATTCGATCCTTGCTTATTAGGAAAAAAATTTTAATTTCCACTACTTTTTTAATTCATTTTTTCCAACATAACAAATGGGTCAAACGATTAACAACAAGTAAAATATTATAGTGAGGGGCATTTGGAACATTTAGGCATCAAGGTCAAGTATAAATCCATTAAAAATCCGGTGTTCAACCCATGAATGATCCGCCAAAATCCATTATAATTCAATACCCGCTAATATTTCAATCCATTTAGAATCCAATCCATTTAATCCAATTCAAATTCAATCCAACCCATCCATTTGCCACCCCTAGTGTTGATTTTTTTTAACACACGCACACCCAAGCAGGTATTCGAACCCGGGAACTTGGCCTTAGGAATGAATCCATTTACGTCTTGGATCAACCCCTGTTGGCCTAGTGTTGATATTGTTCTCTATTCAAAAATAATGAAAAATGCTAATTATATAATTTTACCATTCAAAGTACACGAAGTTCTTCATACTAATATGCATTTTGAGTAGGAACAAACCCCATTTAGATACGTATGGTGCTACTTTATTTATTTATAATAAAAAAACGCTTTGGTCTTTTTTTTCCGAAGAAAACTCCTCTATAAACACTCGGAAGGAGCTGACTGAGATTCAGATGAGTTTATTTTCTTTCTTGGTTGATGATTATTCTTTGTTCAGTCCAATTTTTCTTCATTGTTTCTCCTGTTTGAAACACTTTTTCTTCTTTAATCCTATGATTTTTGAATCGCCGCTAGATGTCAGAGCCCTAGTTCACTTCGAAAGAATGGAGACCTAGTTCACTGTGAAAAAAGAAACTAAAAAACGAAAGGCCCAAATTAGCTTCTTTTTTTTTCAATGAGCATCTGGATTGAAATTTTGTTTTTCTCATGTGTGCGCTGATAATGTTCTCTGTTAAAAAATTATGCAAAATGGTAATTATAGAATTTCACTTTTCAAAGTACACGAAGTTCTTCATCCTATTATGCATTTTGAGTCGGAACAAATCCCTTTCAAATACGTATGGTGCTATTTTATTTATTTGTAATAAGAAAACATTGTCATTATTTACCTAGAAAAGAACCCCTTTCTAAACACTCGGAAGGACCTAACTGAGATTTAGATGTGTTTATTTTCTTTTTTCGCTGACGATTATCCTTTGTTCATTCCAGTGTTTTTTTCATTGTTTCTCCTTTTTGAAAAAACTTTTTTTCTTTGGTTCTAGAGATTTCTGAATTGCTTTATTCTTTGATTATAGGATTTCCAAAACGCCGACAGACGTAAGAGCCGTAGCCCTAGTTTACTGCGAAATGACAGAACCATAATTTAATGTGAAAGATGAATTCGAAATCGAAAGGTCCAAATTTGTTTTTTTCACTGAGTATCTGGATTGATTTTTTTTTCCTCCTGTGTGTGCTAATATTTTTCGGCAGACATTGGAGCCCTAGCCATTGTTCACTACGAAAGAATGGAGCCCTAGTTCATTGTTAAAGAAGAACTCGAAATCAAAAGGTCCAAGCGTTCTTCTAGAGCCAGAAAACCCTTCTCTCTCGAAAGGGAAAGAAGAAGAACTTGGGAAGGAGCTAACATAAGAGAAGAAGAACTCGAGAAGGAAATGACATTCAGAGGAGAAGAAGATCTCGAGAGAAGGAGCCATTCAGAGAAGGTTTAATTTATTTATTTTTTTTCATTTTTTTCCTGATGTTTCTTTGTTGTCTTCATTTTCAAATGCTCAAAATTTCTTGAGTTTGGAAATTGATTATCCATGTTGGTATTTTTTTATAGAAAACCTTGAGTTCTGAAAATTGATTATGCATGTTAGATGTTGGCATTTTTGATTGAAAACCATTGTGTTCTTGAAATTGATTGAGATATTGGTATTTTTGATAGAAACCCCCTCTAGAAAACACTCTAGTTGATAATATTTTTGTATAACCCCCTACCTCCGACGAAAACACTCGAACTACTTGAAAGGTTCCTTTTTTTTTCTATTTTTCTCCTGAAGTTAATATCGTATTCTATTAGATCTGATTTTGAGAAGAAACTAACAGTATGGCGGATACAATCATGGAAGCACTACGTTGTGCAGGACACGTTGTTAATCACGGTTGTTTTGTATACATTTGGGTTGTGGGGGGTATTCTTTGTTCGATGTGGGTTGTTGGTGCTCCAACAATAATTAAAAAAAGGAAAAAAACATGTTTATTGTGAGTAGTTGTGTAGGAATTGGAGTGTATATGGTCTATTATTGTGCTTGTATAATGATGGAGAAGGATCTCTTGATAAAATAGAAACAAAGTGACATGTTACAATTTTGTTAAATGGCATTATGACTATTTTGGCGTCTTTTATATCAGTGAAAATGGGGGTGACGGTGGACACTAACTATAATATTCAATTTTGGCTTTTGGTTTCTGGGGAGTGTTTGAACTGATTGAGGTGAGCAATGTGGTATTTAATTTTGGGTTACTGTTGTATATTGTTAGGATCCTGTTGCATTTGACATTGGCCCATTTTGGTACTAATTTTTCAAAATATTATGTGGTTGTTGGGTTAGTAGGTTTGAGGATTCATCTGTGGGTTCTGACGTTTTTATGGTTGTTCAATGAGGAGTGGGGTGGGATACAAAGAGTGGAAATAGAAAGGAGGCTGAGGGATGTATATTTGGACTGGGTGAAAGTGCGGAGGAGGAGGGAGGAGCATGTTTATTGTGAGGAATTGTGTAAGAATTGGGGTGTATATGGTCTATTACTGTGCTTGGATAATGAGAAAGAAGGATCTCTTGAGAAATAGAACGAAATGACATGTTACAATGTTGTTGAATGACATTCTGACTATTTTAACGTCTTTTATATTGGTGAAAATGGAGGTGGCGATGGACCCTATCTATAACATTCACTTTTGGCTTTTTGTATTTGGGTTAGTGTTTGGACTAAGTAGGGTGAGCAAGGTGGTATTTGATTTTGGGTTACCGTTGTATATTGTTAGGATTCCGTTGCATTTGACTTTGACCCATCTTGGTACTAATTTTTCAAAATATTATGTGGTTGTTGGGCTAGTAGGTTTGAGGATTCATCTGTGGATTCCGACGTTTTTATGGTTATTCAATGAGGAGTGAGGTGAGAGGCAAAGAGTGGAAATAGAGAGGAGACTGAGGGAGGTGTATTTGGACAGGGTGAAAGCGCAGAAGATGAGGGAGGAGCATGTTTATTGTGAGAAGTTGTGTAGGAATTGGGTGTGTATGGTCTAACTGTGTTTGTATAATGAAGAAGAAGGATCGATCTCTTGAGAAATAGAACGAAATAACATGTTACAATTTTGTTGAATGGCTTTATCACTATTTTGGCGCCTTTTATATTGGTGAAAATGGAGGTGCAAGTGGACCCTACCTATAACATTGAATTTTGGCTTTTCGCTTCTGGGGGAGTGTTTGGACTGATTGAGGTGAGCACGGTGGTATTTGATTTTGGGTTACTGTTTTATATTGTTAGGATTTCGTTCATTTGACTTTGGTCCATTTGGTACTAATTTTTCAAAATACTACGTTTTGATCGGGCCGGTTCCAACCGGTGGGCAATCCGGCCCGGGTGACCCCTTAAACCCAGTCCTCCCATGGACCAGTTTGGCCCGCTGGGAACCGATCGAAAAATGGTTAAAGAACCGGATGCTGAAGAACTGAATGTTGGAGCCTTAGTTAACTGGGAAAAAAGAATGGGGCCTTGCCCTAGTTCACTGGGAAAGCAGGTACGGAGCCCTAGTTCACGTTTTTTATGACTATTGGAACACCAACAGCCATCGTCATAACAAGGACACCCACCACCGCCCAAATGCAAGCAACACTGTTGTGATTAACAAGGCAGTGATTAACAATTTTCCCTAAAGGGCGTATTGTATCGATGATTTTATCGACAAACCGAGTGTTGGAGCCCTAGTTCACTGGGAAAGAAGAACAAAGCCTTGCCCTAGTTCACTGGGAAAATTTGCAATATGATGGATACATTCATGGACACACTACGTCGTTTAGGAGATGTTGTTAATCACAATTATTTTGCGTACATCTAAGTTATGATGAGTCTTCTTTGTTTGATGGTGGTTGTTGGTATTTCTACAGTCATAAAGCATTATGATGCCTTTTAAATATAATTAAATATTATGGTAAATTATTTTACGTATGGAGAAGATTGATTTCTACCATGACATTAAAGAGAAAACAAATTATTTTACTGTTGGCCAATACTTGATTTGAGAATAGATAACAAACAATAGGAGGAGGGTTATGATTTGTCTTTACACAATTTTGAGATTGTCTTCTCTATCCATAGGTGTTAACACGTGGTTATTTTGAGATATGACCAAAAATTTTACTAAATAATTATCGCACAAGCTGGTACTCGACTAGAGGATGAAAATTTCGACGATGTGGGTACATCCCTGTAATTTGGGCCAAACGTCGTGAGTTTTCTAACTGTTGTTATAACTGAAACTACATTTGTTTGAAATTTGGGAACTAACCGTTATCGATTGAGATCACATTTGTTTGAAATTTAGAAACTTGAGACTAAATTGAATTATAAAAGGCATAGGACGAAACTGAAGAGGGATCAATACTGTTGGACGAAATTTGCACTTTGCCCCATTGTGTCCCATTTTTCACCACTTTATTCTAGAAAAGGAGTTAGAAATCGTCAATGTAAAGTAAAAACAATATAACGTGACGAGTCAAAATCATTTCATTGAAAACTTGTCTTATTTCTGGCCTTTATTATTGTTATTTTGAGGTGCACGAGACTCGAAATTGATGGAGCATGTCCCAAAGGTAAGAGGATGTTCATTTGTATCAACAAACTTATTTAAATTTGGTCAAATTCTTGCTGGTAAGTAGGTTCCACATGGTTAAATCATTTGTGCTAATCTCTTTTCTTTCTTTAATTTTCTCCTCCTATGTTGGGATGCCAATAGTATTTAGCTATCAAATCAATTTATTACTTTAATCCTATGGACCAGTTAGGTAAATATAGAGTTTTACTCCATAACTAGAAATTACAAACCCGTAATTATATTAATTAAATCGAATAAAAATTTGAGATAAATAATTTAATAAAGAATATTATTGAGTTATCTGAAAATGATCGTGCGATGGTCCAACAGTTCTTTATATGATGGAGGGTAAGAAATAGTCTAATAATTTAGGGGCAATTCTCAATACCTCCTAAGGTTTAATTATTTCGAACACTTCCTAAGGTTTAATTCAACTGTTAAAGACGGTTTTTAATTTTTATTCAAAATTCAAAGTATTTTTCATATTTTTTAAATTTCGTAATTTTAATTAAAATCCCAGGGAATTCAATAATTTAGGGATAAATGAACACAGTGTAAATCCGTAAACTAATTTTGTTAATGACTAATTATAAATAAACTCACGTAAACTGGTGATCATTTGTCCATTAGCGATTAGACTGTGACAAATGTGTAGCACATATTGTCGCGTGTGGAATTAGAAATCGATCTAATTTTATAAGTGTTTTTGTCGGATCTCTATTTCTTTATAGTCATTGGATTCATATATTCAAGTTAGAGATGGAATTAATTATATTAGCTTCGATATTTTATCATTTATTACCGTATAAATTTATTAATGCATAATTTTCTTGTCCTAAATCACTAGCAAGTCAAGTCCAACCATTAAGATTGTAAAATTTTTCTTATTAATAGTAGTTATGATTTAGATATTCGAACACAAAAACTTTATTAAACTAGTATAACGTCAATTTAAATCGTTAAATTACACCACTTAGTTGTATTAATTATGAATTTGCATATACTCGAACCACTAAAATTGTGGAAGCTCACTTTATTAATATGTTTTTGTTAAACTTGTATTACTTCAAAACTGGTAAACTACAATTGGATGGTCATTCCACGGCGCCCAAATCCACGAAAACTTACTGCGTTCTCCGACTATTTGCAATAAAATCGATCGATCTAGAGGTTAACAAATTTTGGAATTAAATATCAAATTTAAGAATGGATCTAACTGCAACATACAAAATATGAAAATAATAACATCATGATAAAGTTTAGTTAAAGATGCAGTTGTAACCAATTGCAACCCCATTGAAAGAAGAGGCCATTAACATGTGCTTTTGCTGCTTTCTGTCCCATCAAAATTCTATATTTTCAACCAAAATGCTTTTAATTTCCAACAAATTAAAGGTTTCACCGTCACTGACCCCAAATGATTAGGAAATTTCAATTAAAAGTCAGGGTGTTTGTTAAATCTTCAAAAATTAGTTAGGTTTTGAACGAGGGTTGGGAATCAAAGTTGGACTCATAAAGATTAGTTAAATTGCATTCACACCCCTTGGTCGATGCAATATTTAATGTTATGAATCCATGATAGTTTGCGTCATGTACTTCTCACATGGATATTTTCGTTTCTTCCCATACTTTTAGAAATTATAAAAGATATCGTGAAAGCGGCATTTTCATAGTTGTTTGAGTAATGATTTATGTTTGCTTATGATGGTGGTTAGTGAACCAATTATTTGAACTTTATAAATTTTGATTTGATTGAAATTTTACTCACAAACCACCGAGTGATGCACTTAGTAATTTGACCAGATTTGACACTATGCATATTAGTTTAATTGGAGATCTCTGTCTCCCACCCGAGTCCAAAATACCACTTCCATTGATCCAAGTCTTGAGCTAGCTATGCTCCATAGAATGTTCATTATATAATTAGGTTAAAACTACGTGGTATTTGGATTTAGTAACTTGTAATTAAGCAATTGGATTAGTACCAAACTATTAATGCATTTGTTTGGCAACTTTTGTGGCCTTACACTTTTCTCCACCTCGACACCTTTCTGTTTTGTTTGTTTCATTGTGTGCATGATATCTATATATATATATATATATATATAGGGAGGGAGAGAGAGAGAGAGAGAGAGAGAGATTTAGACAAGAAATATATATATATATTTTTAGTATTTCAACACTGCAGCACTGGCTAACGCAAACCAATGACAAGTCCAAGATAACAGAACTCCCAATGGTTCAGATTAGCAGGCCGAGGTTGTATTCTGACAACACAGTCAAAAAAGTAGGGGATAAAAAAAGGTTGCAAGATTGGTGGAAAAAAAAGATCCACCAAAATTATAAAAATTAACAAAGAAAAAATCAAAAAGAAAAGAAACCCTAGTGCTCTTTGGACCATTTGATATGATCCTAGTGATCTTCTTTTCTCCACACTAGGTGCACAAATCATGTCTCAACCTTGTTGTATGGCCAAACCTAGAATAATCTTCTAAAACAATGTTCCCTTGCTTCTTGTTGTCCCAAGGGCATAATAGTAAATTGACTTGATCAACAACGGGAGCCTCTCCGACAGACTAGGGCACCGGATCCAGAGGTGATTGTGCTCACTAGGCTCGAAGGTCGGGCGCCGAGGCTCGATGCTTTGGCGTAGCTCGACGAGGCACCGGCTCCCGAGGGGGTGAAATAGGCACCGTTCAGCATTAGGTCTCCTTCTGATCTCCAATTCCAACTCTTCCACTCACTTTCGGGTGCATCCTCGTGTTTGGTCACCTGCACAAAGTGGAATTTATTCTTAGATTGAATTTGAGATTAATTTGAGTAAGTTTATTAGTTTTGAAGTTTGGTAAGGTCATGATGGAGCAGTAGGAAAGCTAACTAAGTGATGGAAAAAGTAGAAAAGGAAGTACTGTTTAGTTTCCAACCACTCATTATCATTCAACAGTTGAGGACACCTTTATTAACCTACCAAGATCTATTAAAAATTATAAATTAAAAATTACAATTATTTTCATATTTATAAATTATAAAAAAATATATTTCACCCCAAATGGTTAGTATAATTACTATTACTAATAAGAGAAAAAATCCCAATATAAATAAGATTTTCACATATAGAGATTGATGGACTTTCACTAAAAAAGAGTCGATTTATATATTTATCCGGTTCATTCGTGATGCTTTTCGTGAATGATCCGCTTTAAATCTCGAGTTTTTTTTTTTTTTTTCAAATTGTTGAAACATTAACTATCTTCCCGCCTCTTAAAATGCTTTATTAATGACACTAATTAATTAATGAATTAATTATGAAATTTAAGGTTTGTAACGACCAACCAACCTATAAAATAAAGTTTTGGTAGAGCAAAAATAATTACATATGAACACCATAAATTCCTCACCTCTTTGCTGAATCTGTTATCTGGTGCAAGAAATCTATTCCCTTGGCTATTAATTGTTGGGGAAGCACTCCCTCCAATCGCATACATCTCCCAATGAGTGTAGTCATTGTTCACCAC
>JBBMKE010410699.1:0-11647 GCA_037834125.1 Lippia alba | reverse complement strand
GAATTGTGTACGATAGTCGGCCATTTGATTATTATACTAACTGTCAGAAGATTAGGGCGCAATTGCAGCTGTTACAGATAATATGGATGGCTACATTAATTAATACATATATGTATACATCTACAACATATAAACTAACGTTACAAATTATTTAATAATATTTGACATTATTGTACTAGCCAGCTTAATTCTGACAATATTCTTTTTAATAAATCATATTTATATAGTTAAGATAAATATTGAAATAATTCTTTAATTTTTGTGAAGGGAGTTGGAGCATTCAATTTTTGGGCTATGTAATATATGTAAATCAATTAGTGGAAAACATGATTTTACTATTATTAATTGTTTATTCTCATTTAACCATATATTTCGTGCCACCTTGCATGATTTTTGATTAAAATAAAAAATTATATTGTTGAGTACGTAAAGGGACATTCATATCGTTCTACTAGAAAAATATTTTCTTTCTCTTTAAAGTTGACTTACTTTTTCCTATTTATTATTAATTATCTATAAAAATATGGAGCTACATAACTGTTCAACACGATAAAGAATAAACATATAGTTTTTTATTTTATATTTGAGTCTTTTTTATTTTAATTAGTTATTTTTATATAACTTTTTTATTATATAATTTCCTCCCTCATTTTTAGAAAGAAAAATTTTCATGTTCCCTTACGTACGATAAATCCGACTTCGTCTGCGTATCACTATACTCCATGATATGAATTCATTAGAATAAGGAAGCAATTATAATGATACGCAGATGGGAAATAGAGTTACTTTAATTATATTGAAAATAATGCATCTCATGAAATCACAATACGTGACATATTGCACAAAATATTAAATAAAAAAACTGTCACCCCACAGTTTTGTCACTTACTCATAAAGTAAATACGAATTATTTGTAAGTAACTCAAAAAATGTCTAAAATTCGACCTATAAATGAAGAGAGTAACGGTCAAATTTTACTAGTTTTCAATTGGAATTTTCGATGAAAAACTACCAAATCACCAATCACGTAATTTAAACAGAACAATTATTAAAGACATGTTGTCGATTAGTCGTCTGTATTTCATTGAAACTTTTTGTGTCAAAACAATTATTAAAGGCATGTTGTAATCAAAATTCTATTTGATTAATTAATTAGCGTCATGGACATCCAGTCTTGCAAGTAACTAGGAAATTAAATTCTGTTGAATTAATTATTTAACTTAGTTTCTCTTTTTTATTATTAATTTCCTTCAATAATAAGAAATTCTTTAATTATAAATCCACATGTTGCTGACAAATGGTGTTACTCTCGAGGCTATATTTATAAAGAGAAATATCTATATGGTACAGGATGCCTGCACACAGATTTGAATTTATTTTTGGTCAATTTATTAATTAAACTTATTACATTAGATGATTGTGACTGTGTTTTTATTTACTTCTAATTATTTCTTAAAATAGAATTCCGTGTATCTCATAAGTAGATTTGACTTAAAATAATTATTTGAATAAATTATACCCTGCTACAAATGTTTTTGAAAGTCATTTTTTGCATCATGATTGGGTATCTGAATACTTTAATTATCCAAAAATTGATTGTTTGCCGCTCGTAAACGTGTAACTCGAGTATAATTCAATAGTGAAATATTCGACATATATATATGACACTTCAAATCAATTGGGTTTTAGTTATAATATTTTTAAATTTATAAAAAATCATTATTAATAAAATTATAAGACATTACACACACATATATATATATATATATTATTAAAGCTTGTGAAGACGTTTAGCGTGGTCGGCCAGGTTTTAATCTTCTTGTTCCTAGTCAACTTCCTGTCGTGACCAAATGACAAAGTGCGCGGAACGACGTCGCTTACACTTCAATTCATTATCAGTACACTTAAAATTAATCAAAGAAAATATACAATATTAAATTATATATATATATATATATATATATATATACCAAAAAATAACAAGTATGATAGTTTTATGAAAATGAAGGAAGAATTCTGATATATATTAATAATAAGTGGAGTTCAACTTTAGGTGTCGTTAACAGATTAACAGTAATTATTTAATAGTGATTAAATTAATTAATTACAATAGTTGACATTGTCATATTTAAATTATATTATCCTCTTTCAGAGCTCGAGCTTCATTAAAAGTGGACGCAGCAGTTATATAACTGCCCAATATTAATTATGGTTTATTGAGATTTGTCGTAATTAACTAAGAATTAGAAAAAGTCATTAGGTCGTACTTCACTTTTCCATAAAGAGTAAATTGCACGAAAGAGACATAAAATAAAGCAATTAATGTTTTATTATTTGAATACAATTATTGTTTATTTTTATTGGTTATCCTTTTTAATTAAATCCTCGTTGTTTATAATATAATGGACAATTTTAAACCAGACCTGATTCGGCCAAACCAATATAACGAGTGGACGAGTGTTCTACATTTATCGTGTTGATGATAATATCATAATTCCCATTTTATTATTAATCAAGAATAAAAGAGAATTATTATTATTGTTATTATATCGGGTATAAGAGAGAGAAGAAGGTTGAAAAAAGCAAGGAAAAGAATTTCAAAGTAAGAACGTGACTATAATATTGGAGTGGTGGAACATAAATCTGAGAAAGAGAATAAAAGGGGAGAGAGAGAGAGCATTCATTACATCGTCACTTTACAGAGTTCCCTAAAACCCTAGCAGTCCTCTCTCCACCAACTACTGCAATTTTTCTCTTATTAGTCATCTTTTAGTGTTATTTCTTATTATTTTTATATTGTAATAGCTATAGAATCCTTGAAAGAGAGATTACGCTACTGGAATTACTACGTTGTATTCAGAAGAATTCAGAAGACAGAAAACTACAACAATTTTATCTCTATTTCAGTTTATCGTTATTTATCATTTTTATTCAATTTATGCGTTTATTTCTTATTACTCTGATTATTTTTCCTTTACAGCTTGGTATAATCACTTTTCCTGCATCAAATAAATTAATTAGTGTTAGTCGATTTTTTCGGCAAACATCGCTAATAATATAATTAAAAAAGATAAAAGAACTTATAACATTTTTCTTTTTTAAATTTCTTTTTTTTTTTTACACCAAACAAGGCAATATATTCTTTATTATCAAAATACAACTGAGACAACTAATAGATAAGTTTTTATCTTCAACATGTGCTAATTATTTACAACTTGTACACTTACCATACTTCCATACACAAATCCATATTTCATACACAAAATAATGCAAACAAATACAAAAAGATACAAACATGTAAAAACAAAGTCGATAAAGAAAAACATATTTTCCTTACGGTTCACAAAATGATAAAAAAACAACTGTTCAGGCGTAAGAAGATATGATCTTACAAGTCTTATGTATAAATATTAGAGGTCACATTCATCTCCACGAGTCATTATTAGAGGTCACATTCATCTCCACGAGTCATTGGAGATGAATGTGACCTCTAATATTTATACATAAGACTTGTAAGATCATATATATGTGTGTGTATGACATTGTAGAATTTATAAAAATATACTTCGGAAAAGACATTGTACAGTGCCTATGTTAAAAGTTAAAACATTGACTATTTTATGCTATTTTGTTGCAATTAACCTTTTATATTATTATGTTTTCCTAACGTTGTTATTAATATAGTTTCAGAAAACGTTGTTATTATTAATATGATCCGAATAGGGGACGGGGGAGAGCAAGGCAGCCATTTTCATTAAAAATCTCATTGGGCCTGTAAGTTCATATTTATATCTGAACATTGGGCTTTTTATCTCAAATACTGTGCTTCATTTTTATTTCATAAATTCGGGATATAAATTAAATTATAAAGTACTTTCTCCCCCAAAACTAAGAACATAGTTGCCGGAGTAAGAAACCGTCACGGAAAGCTTCACCAATTGCAGCCACCGCCGCCGCTTCCGGTGAGTTCAAATTTCTCTGAGAACTGCTTCCGTCGGTGCCATGGAAGAGGTTCCTGAACTTTATTTATTTTCTTGTTTTATTGTTTTTTCCCCCTAATTTATCCGTAATTAGGTTTTAATTGCTATTTGTGTTCGTATGATGCTTCATTTCGATGCAGAAACCAAAGATTATTACGCAAATTTGATACAAAAGCGCCACAAACATGTGTTCTGTATATGCAGCATACCTTATATTGAGTTTCTGAAATTGGATTTGTGAATTCATTGTAAGAATCCAAAACGACTGTCATTTTATTTAGGAAGCGTAGCTAATGAGGTTTGAATTTGGAACTGAGCATTTCATCATGTTCTGTTTGCAAATTGAAAGCAGAATGATTGATTAACCATGGTTTCTTTGTTCACTTCTGGCAAGTTAGTCAAAAATTTATCCCCTTTATAGTATTTGATTGCTTTTCATTTAGAAAATTAGCTGAAACTCAGTCGTGATGTCGTTTGCTTTTCTTCCTAGTGTAGATTGAATAGTTGTGGGATGACAGTTCTCAAGAGATACGTGCTGAGGCTGTTCATCTCGTTGAAGTACATAACAGCCAATGTTGTAGACAGAAACAACGGGAAAATCGTTGCCACGGCTTCAACAGTCGAACACTCCCTCAAAAACACACTTGAATGTGGCCGTGCTTGCAATGCGAAAGCTGCAGCGGTTGTTGGGGAAGTGCTTGCAATGAGAGAGGGCCTCGAACACGGCCAGGGAAGAGGAATCCATGTCGATGTCAACAAGGAAATCGAGAAGAAAGGGTTCAAGAGAACAGCACAAAGGTTTGGGCCGTTGTGAACGCCATGAAGAACAACGGAATCAGACTAATTCTTGAAGATGAAGATGGGTGACGAGACGAGTTTTCAAATTCGAGATGTTGAACTGTTTTGTCATCTTGAAACATTTATCGTTTATGGGACAATTTGAGACTTTCTGTAATTTATGTACAAGAGACGCATCTAACACATGTATAAGTATAGTTATTTTCATGGATAACAATTCTATATTCATAGAAGAAGCATTTATATATGTAAGTTCAATTTGATGGTCTTGCTAAGCCTCCTCATTCCATATATAAAAGTTTAGCCAAGCAATGAACTTCCATTGCGTAAATTTCTAATAGATAATTAAATTTGATTAAGAAAGACCTATGCATATGAAAGCATGTTTATAGAACAAATATATATAATCTATGGGAAGAAAACGAGCCATCCCCACCAATTGCAATTAAGTCATTCGTCGAACCTACTTTTGGAAAATCATCAGCGATGTTGGATAAGCCAGCAGCATGCAAGCTCAAGGGAAAGAGCAAATTCTCTTTCTAACCACTAACCAGCATACACAAACCAAAGAACGGAAAGGTGTTTTGTACCTCACTTCGCTAAGCAGCAATAATTGTACTGAAGCTCTCTTTCCAACGCCCGCCCATAGTACTACTTCATTGTATAAAGCATATTTGATGCAAAATCTACTTGATCTGAGCTACGGAGAAGCCACACTAGTATTTATAAACTATTGTATTCTGGGAATTCTTGCTTTCTTTGTACTAATACGATCATAACAGTGTATATACTCTCATATATACGATTAATTTTGATTCGGACAGACTCAAGTTGAAGTTAAAACAAGAAGAAAAAAGAAATTATAATGAACATAGAAGAATTCGTTTCCTTGTAAAATACTTTGATATATATGAGTAGTTTTGATTCATTTCCTTGTAAATACTCTCGTAAATAACTTTGATTCAGCTAGACTTAATGTGAAATTAAAAAAAGAAAAAGTTTAGAAGCCTAAAATTGAAGAATTCATTTCCTTGTACAAAATACTATCATAAAAAGCGTAAAATACACTCATATATATATAATATAAGTGATTTTGGTATGGCCAAACTCAAAGTGAAGTTTAAAAAAAAGAGTTTATTAGATGCCTAAACATAGAAGAATTCACAACATATATATGTACCTCAAGAATTTGAAGGCAATCTGCTCGACCAAGACTTTCCGCCGATATCCCATAAGAAGAAACACGAATAATTCCCCGAATTTGTTTGGAAAGTGATTAAACAAGGCACAAGTTTTACATATATATAAAGATTGATGATATTTCAGTTATTAATGTTCTAAAAAGGAGTAAATTAAGGTTACTCTAGGGTTTAACAATCTATCAAGCTTTAATGAAGCGGAATTCACCTGTCAAATTAAGATGCCATAATTTGAAATATTGCAAGCAATTTTGTGTCTGGAATGTACACAATAGAGAAACTAAGCAACCCTTTGATGAAAACACACACACATAGAGGTAGATTTTAGTTTTACCTTCATATACGAGCTCCATGTTTATACGTAGATGCAGCGTACATCATTTTCTTGAAGGGTTTCAAGCCATATACGTACACAAGCACATGTATCTCACTCTTTTTTCCAAGATTCAAGAAAGCAAGTACATTAGATCTGAGTAGTGGTTAACATACCCTAGGGATCTGAGATTCTTGCAAAGTTTGCAATAGCCTGCATAAGCACCTGCACCACCTTTGATTCCTCTAGATCTCAACCGATAAACCTCAAAAAATTTTGCAATAGTGCTTGGAATTGCTAAAACTTTCTGGAAAATTGGAAATGATGAGTTTGTGTAGAAGAAAACAAATGAAGGAATATCTGGGCTTGGGATGAAGGAGGTGCAGGTGCAAATGCAGGCAACTGCAACATCTTTGTTGCTTTCATCCATGAGATTAGCTGTTTCCTGACAACCTCCTGTATAATAGGGCACACCTTTCTTTCTCTCTCTCCATATGTGAGAAGTGGTGCAAAAAATTGGAAGAAATAAAGGAGTTTGGCTTCTTGATTGTGGTCAGCCTGAGGAGGCATTCAATATATATAGAATCTGAAAGCTGCTGGAACAGTGTAGTCACTGCATCATTAATTATTGGTGCAGATGGGATCTAGGGTTTTTTTTTAATATTAATTTCTTGAAAATGTAATAATTCTTCCAATAATGACAACTTTAAGCAGGATTTTTTCTGTTATTATGTTAATTATACAGATTATAATATGTGATTGTGCTTGATCTGATGTGGAGGTACAATCACTCAAAATTTATCATATATGGGGTCTTATCCGATTGTTGGGGGCTCGCGTTCAAGTTGATCCAGAAAGGATCCAACGATCAGAGACAAGGGTTCTCTCCTACTAGGATGAACACATGGTTAGAACATCAAATTGGAAAGGAATGAGTTTAGTTAGTTTTGACTCTCAGACACTCAACTTAGTAAACATTATATGGAGATTTAATTGAACTAGCTAGAGAGAAAAAGTAGTCGGAAAAATTTACTAAATGTGGCAAGTTAGCGTAGTATTTATTGGGGGATACCAGAGGTATCTTCAAGTAATTTGCCACCAATGAGAGATGATGACTGCAGTCCTAAGCCTTCAATGAAATGGTAGGATGTTAGGATACGAGGTGACGTTAGCCTAATGAAGTGGTAGTGAGAGCATGCGTACAGAACAGTACTATAAGTGTAGGAGACATTCGAGGGTCACCGACTCTCGGAGGCTCGAAATGATTTGCACCCTCGAAGATAGGCACTTAAAGGGAAGGCTCCGAAGTGAGGGTGCTAACCATCGGATGACATTTCTTGAGAGGTGGATTGTCCTTTTCCGACTCTAATGGGATGGTCTCCATTAGCGCGGAATCAATCCCCAAGCAGCACTCTTTGATTGGATTTGGAAATATTGACATGACAAGTTTAAATTGGACCACATCAATATGTATCTTTTTACCTAGTAAATGTGTTTTTGGCGACAATTTTAATTGTCTTTTATTTTGAACAAATTGTCCTAAAGCCCTTAACTTCTTATACCAAGATATTTATTGCATTTGTTTACTATTCTTTTATATATATATCATGAACTATAATATAATTGATTGTGCTGGAATTCAGTATACTAATCTGATAAGTGAACGACCACCAAAAGAATATAAATATCAGGAACTCTCGATAGCATATGTGAACTTCAGACCAAACTGGAATGTATCCCGATTTTATCCAATTTTGGCTCTCCCATATTTAAATCAACAAATTATTCGAAAGAGAGGCAAATTTGTATGCGAATAAACAGTAAAATTGTGATTTACCTACTGACATAAATACATGTTCTATTAATAGCATGAGGATTTTATGCATTACGCAGGTACACACTCACGATACATTAGATGCAATCGAATGGTGGTTATTAGCAACAAAAATGACTACATGCCCTATGCGGTTGAACTCCACTCAACTGCGACAACTCTTGTGTCGAGCAAGCCCAACACGCACCAAGGCCATCGAGGGATTGGGAGATCAAGCATGCGAGAGGCATTCTTGGTTGACCCAGAACTAGCTATAAGAAATTTTCATCCGTCAGTACAAGAAATTGTCGAAATTCCAAGGGGAAAACATGTAAGAAGGCGTTCCGAGGGAGAGACATTCAGGAAGGCATGACGTTTCTGAACCTTTTCTCAACATGTACCTAGGACCACGTTCGAGCTTCAAGCAAGGCCATGTTGCGACACGTGGCAAGTCGATTGGGGCCATGTCAATTTTGAAATAGGAAAAATTACATAATGAGAATCGAAGTAGGGTATTTTAATTGAAAAATTATTGCTCAGATTCCATATATTTACAAATATATTTATACATTAAGTTTAAGTGTTTAACCAAGCATTTTACCTAAAATTTGCACAATGAATGTTTATTGGTGTATTCTATGGAGTCAAAAGTCTAACAATGTAAGTTTGAATTTTGAACCGGAAAGAGACTCATGATCTAATGTTGGGATGTAGAACTTATGTTTACGATGTAATTTGCCAATTTACGTTATATTGCCTTCAATTTCGTTATTGCTGATATTTTTGTTAAACGTTCTAGTTTCTTAAAAAAGTTGTTTACTCGTCATATCAACTAAAGTAATAATAGACCACTAGATGTCACGCGCAAAATTAGAGACATAAAATGCACAAAAATCTAACTTAATTTCTTCTCATGCACCTAAACATCTATTATTTATCACATAAAAAACTATTTGATGAAAGCTCAATTATTAATTATTTAGTCTTCCGAAATGAACATACTTTATACATTTATACTTCTAGCTATCTAAGATGATCAAATAAAGCTAGTGTTAACTTTCCAATTAATTAAATTGTAATAATTTATTTGATGAAGGAATTTTAACTTCCTTATATAGATGTTGTATTAAGTCTAATTCACCTTCAAAGGTTAACTGTTGAAAATAAGTTGTCAAATCATTATTTATTAAATTTCACATATTTAATTATTCGATATATAATATTTGACACAGTCCCCGTCACACCTAAGATCACAGAATGGGGACAAACTAGAGCGCAGAAATTAGAGCATCTGCGAGGGTTAAGTGACATGTCTAAAATGGAATTTGCTCTAATAATATCATGATTAATAATGTGTTTGGTCTAACTTACCCTCAATAACTAACTTTTGCACGGATTTCCGTCGGTAATCACTCGGTAATCCGTCGGTAAATTTTTCTGACAAGGGATTATGCGACAACTTTTGTCCCTCGGTAATCTCTCGGTAATCACTGTTTCCGAAGATTACCGACGGATTACCGGCGGACGTTGTCGTCGGTAATGAGCAGTTTTCTTGTAGTGATAACTAAGTAGCTTGTGCAACATTTGTAATATACTACAAAAGATTGATAATATATAGTATGTAGTGAGCGGTGAGTGTGTTAATATTTTGTTTAGTATTAACATACATAGAAGCCAACAGAGGTTGGTCTAAGTGGTTCGAGAGTTGATTCTCGATCGAAGGCAAGATTCCGGCTCAAGCTACTTGGGTGTGCGTGTGATTTAAAAAAACAACAAAAAAGAACATACATAGAAGATACTAATACTAATAGTAAATTCATATTTACAGTGCTTAGTTTAAGAATTGAAGTCGACACTACTACATGAATGACTCAAGATCAAATGAAGTCGATCTTAATTAAATAGGTCCGATTGTAAGCTCGAATTCAAAGATCTCAATATAATTGCTTAAAATTAAATCTCTTAAGAAATATCCATTCATAGTCGATTCACTTACACCATCTCCTACTTCAACCCCCTCAATTTCACTAATTTACAAACGTTCGAGTTATTATTCTATCATAACTAGTGTCAGTCTGTCAGAATTGAATGAAATTATATTTACTGTTCTCGATATATATATATATATATATATATATATATAAAATTTGTGCCGCGAAATTAAGCAACGATTCCATCGAATCTTTGGATTTCATAAAAAAAAAAAAAAAAAGGTAGACAATATTTTTTTCTTGTGCATAATGATAATAAATAAAGAAAGTGGAATGCATGCATGATTTGATGTGAGAGGTCCTTTATCCATTAAAACAGGGAAAATATTTAACAGCTCCAGCTTAATTGTACCAAAAAGTACTACCCACGTGATCATAAGAACATCACCACGTGAGTTTTGTACGTTCTGCAAATAAGAAGCTGCCACGTAGATCATGTACCACACTCATCACGGGCTTTGGGGACCATTGGGCCCAATTAATAGTTGGATGGGCTGGATCCTCGGTGGACAATTGATTAATTTCACCAGACCTGGGGCCCACGCACAAAATCTGGACTTTCTCGCTTTGGACGTTGGAGTATACCGGTCAAACTCTAATTCTAAAAATATTTTTTTATCTTCATATAGATATTTTTTTATTTAAAAATTATAAAAAAAAAAACCTTATATCTATCATATGGTCGTATGGGTATATATAAATCATAGCCGTCCATCTATTTTTGAACATGTGAAAAGATGTAACTATTATTGATAGAACGACGCAATCCAAATAAATGAGAAATATAAAAAAAGATCAGCTTTAAATATGAGTTTTATTACTCTAAATTTATTTATTTATTTATTGTGGGACTTTAGGGATATATTTATTTTTAAACCTTGAGTGTTTGTATGATAGTTTTCACATTAAATATTTATTCATGTAGGAGTGTACGTACCCCAACACAACTCCTCAAATTTGCTCAAATCAAACTATCCGGAAATTATCATTAATTTTTTTTTAAAAAAAGTTGTGTTGAAAAATATTACAATATATCTGATCGCGTCAAAATCCGGCTATGTGCGTGGACGGCGGATAAGGACTGCGAATCACCCAAGAATTTGTAACGTGAAAGGACTCTGAGACTCTCCTGAGCTGAAAAAGGGATGAGCAAACGTGAACTCAAAGGCCAAAAAGGGAAATGTGGGGGTTGGACCCTTTTTGGGCACTCCGACGCTGAAGTCAGGGACTAGTTCTGGGTCGGGAATGCGAGAGAGTAAAGAGTTCAGTGAGCGCAGAAAAGCTTACCTTCATCTCTGCAGGGAGATGGCTTATATAGACGAAGACTGGGTACGGGTACACCTCCCAGAAAGTGTGGATCTTGGTCTGTTAAAGGCGAGCTGAGATGGTGACCGAAACAGTGCTTTACAGGAAAAGCATTGTATCGACTCTGCAGCGACGTCGTAACAGTGTCCTTGGGAGGCCGCATTTAGTGCACGTGGTGGTGGAGGGAATCTGCATTGAATGCCTACGTACGGAAGGCTGGTGGTCGGTTTCGACCGTCCTCCTCGGTC
>JBBMKE010410681.1:0-11649 GCA_037834125.1 Lippia alba | reverse complement strand
TACCATGTCAAACGAGACACGCAATAGCGTCGCTATATATATATTTAGTGACGCTATAGATCATCGCAACAGGAAAAGCTATTGAGATGTCGGGTCACGTCGCTATATCCTATAGCGACGCCGTTTTACGCGACTCCTATACCCGGCGTCGCAATATCGAAAGCGTCACAATATCCCTCTGTAGTGACGAATTATGGCGTCACAAAAGCCCTTTTTTTCTGTAGTGATTAAAGAAATTAAAACATGTTAAGCAAAAAATAAAAGTAAATTAAAGAATTAAAACAAATAAGGAAGTCAACACGTGGCGCCAGCTCGGTCGATCGAAAAATCGGGGTGTCACATGAATCTTGGCAGATGAAGATTCCACTCCTATAAAAGATGAATTCCAGATGAGCAACTGTTCTCCGTAGCTGACAGTAAGATAATGTGATGCTTAACGCTGCCCTTAGGTATGCAGACACGGTAAACTTTTTGGTATTCAAAGCTTTTCATGATAAACTGTCTGGATCTGAACGTGATAAGATAAAAAGTGATGCTAAATACTATGTCTGGGATGGTCCTTATCTTTGGAAATTTTGTGCAGATCAAGTTATTAGGAGATGCATAAGTAAGGATGAGATTTACTTTGTTTTAAAATTCTGTCATTCTTATGCATGTGGAGGTCACTTTGGACCAAAAAAACTCCAAGAAAGGTTTTAAAATGTCGATTATATTGGCCTACATTATTTCATGATGCATTCATGTTATATAAATCTTGGGAAAATTGTCAGAAAACTGGGAATTTGAATTCTAGAAATCAAATGCCATTGTCCCCTATTCTAATATGTTAAATATTTGATGTTTGGGGCATAACTTTATGGGTCTATTTCCTAGTTCTTTCGGCAACAATTATATATTACTTGCAATTGATTATGTATCCAAATGGGTTAAGACAAAGGCTACACAGACTAATGACTCTAAAACTGTTGTAGGGTTCATCAAGTCTAATATTTTTAGCAGGTTTGGAACGTCGAAAGCAATCATCAGTGACCATGGTACCCAGTTTTGCAACAAAATGGTTGCAACTTTGCTTAAGAAATACAATATTTCACACTGGGTATTGACAGCCTATCATCCACAAACAAGTGGACAAGCTGAAATCTCCAACAGTGAAGTGAAGTCCATCTTGGAGAAAGCTATAAATCTAAATAGGAAGGACTGGAGTTTGAAGCTTGATGATGTTTTGTGGGCTTACAGAACAACATATAAAACTCCCAATGGCATGTCACCATATAGGCTAGTCTTTGGAAAACCTTGTCACTTACCTGGGAATTGGAACACAAAGCACTATGGGCCATTAAGTAATGCAACATGAAGATGGAAGAAGCTGGAGTACATAGGAAGTTACAACTCCAAGAATTGGAAAATTTGAGGAATGAGGCATATGAAAGTGCAAGGATCTACAAAGAAAAGACAAAACTTTCATGATCAAATGATTTCCAGGAAGGCTTTTCAAATTGAGCAAAAATTTTTATTATTTCATTCACGTTTAAAGTTATTTCCTGTTAAGTTAAGGTCTAGATGGATAGGGCCTTTTGTTGTAACTGATATTTTTCCTGATGGTGCGGTGTCTATCAAAATCTTAGAGACAGGAAAAGCTTTTAAAGTGAATGGACATCATCTCAAGCCATTTTATGAAGGATTCCAAGCTCATAAAGTGGAGAAAGTTAGTTTGGACAGTCACACTCAGATGCATTAACAATGAAATGAATCCGTCTAGCCTAGGACGTTAAACAAGGGCGCTTATTGGGAGGCAACCCAATTTATGATGATTTATTATTGTTTAGTTCTAGTTTCTTTTTGTTTTTGACAAGAGAATATTGTGATTCTTGACTAAGGACCTCTTTTTTTTTTGTGTCTAGATTTTGGCATGAATTACTACAAGGACCCAACTTTTAGAGATGGTCATTCCTACAGCTCATGATACAAGCATTTTTAAACATGATTTGAATACAATATGAAGAAGTTTGCCCATCAGAATTGAATACGATTTATGAAAACGTTTTTTCTGGGGAATTAACACTTTAAATGTTTTATCTAAAAAGAGCTGATAAATTGCTTTTAATATGAAACACACCGTTGCTTCAAAAGGCTAAAAATGTTTTATTGAAAGTGTGTTTTTATTTCAAACAACAAAACACCACATTTGATTTCAAAAATCAAATCCCATCACTTTCAAACCAAAAACCCTCCAACTCTCTAAAATCTCTCCATCTCCCTCACCGGAATACAAACAGTCACCCCCTCACTCCACCGCCAGCCACTGTAAACCACCACTCTTGGCCTTCAACCATGGCAAAAATAAGGTCCAAGGGACATGTAGTTCCATCGCCACCTAAATCTGGCCGTCGCACTTTACAGAAAAGGCGCACTCTCCGCAACATCAGCCATGGACCCAAAATTTCGGCTAGCACACTAGAGCAGACACATGCAACTCCACCAGAACCAGAATCCAACACTCTGTCATCACAGGAACTAGGTTAGATAACTAAACAAAACCCTTCCTCTCCCGCATACCGCACCGCCTTGGAAAACCTTTCCCTTTCATCTCCTTTCCAAGACGACACCACTGAAAAACAAGGCCAGGAGGCACAAATCGTTTCTGATAAAAACACAGACACTGAAATTCAAAATCCTAACCCTCAAACCACCACCACCGAGAATCAAGAAAGACCAAACCCTCCTGAAAAAAGTAATTACCCAACCACAGAAAACCCTGCACCATCAATCACCAAAGAACAACCCCCATCACCCACAAAACCTGTTGCACCACTTCAAACCCTCCAAAGCAGATTCGTTCCAAAAAGAATCAAGAACAGAGACTAAGAAAAAGGAAGTTGATTCTCTAAGATGAAGATGAGGATAAAATTGAAAGGGAGCCAAATGTTAGGGACGAACAAAGGGAAAATGAAGATGAATCAATTTCCAGAAGAAGTTCCTGTGAAGAAGAGGGTACGAGACTGATAAAAGCAAGAAAGAAGAGGAAGAGTTTAAAGAACAAGCCCACTAGTGAAGAGATTGATAGAACTAAAATAGAAGCACTACAAATTGCACCAAGGATATACAAATGGAGGAAGAACAGGGAAGGGATGATAGGGAGAATGAAGATGCTCCAGCGGGTGAGGAACAATATGATGAACAACAAGAGTAACAATACAAAGCTCCTGCTCCAGCACAAAAAAGGAGAAACAGGTTTCCTAAGACCAGAGCACCAGCACCTACACACTTTACAAACTTAGGTGGTCACTTGAAGTTCAGCAAAATTGAGAAAAAGAGGTACAAACGCATTAAGGAGTCTATTATTTCTTCGGCTAAATGTTTGCATACTCCCACTTCAGAAAAATTTGAACTTGTTGAGTCTGTGTATAAATTGATGGATAACATAGGTTCGAGTAAATTTTTGAGCATTGATTATGATATATTTTTTGAGCTTACATTAGAATTTTATTCCACCTCAACCTTTGAGAAAAAGAAAGCAAGCAAATTGGATGCAACAGATGTAGTGAAGTTTAGACTCTTAGGTAAACACTTCAGTTATTCCATTAATGAATTTTTTCTTGTCCTGAACTTTACTGATTCTAGAGCTGAAAATGAAGAAGATGATGATGAGTTTGACTGTCTTGGTGATTTTCCCAAAGAATTTGATGTTGATAATACTTTTCCTGAATTAACTGGTGGTGAAAAGGTTAAGTTTCAAGAATCAACAGCTAAAAGCATTCACTTGAAAGACCCAACCATAATTTACTTACACATATTGAAAGCCAACTTCTTCTCATAGAGGTCTGAAGGGCCCAACACGATTACTAAATTTGAACTTTACTTTTTATGGACCGTGTGGCATAATCATAAGGTTAATTTGGGTTTCTGGGTTGCCACACACATTCATCACTGCATTCGATGAAAAACACCCATCAAACTTGCACATATTATCACACATCTTGCATTAGCTGAGGGAGTACTTGACTTGAATAATCATGACTTGAATGTGTATTCCACCCTTTCCCCCTGATGATCAAACTCTACTAAACATGAAGATACTCCAAAAGTAAAATGGAATATTGTTGTTTCTTGGTGCAGGTACAACCCATGTACAAACTGAAGGGCAGGCTGAAGCTCAACCTGAGGCCACAGCTAGCACTTCAAACTCTGCTCAAATGGTTATAATTGAAGCTCTCCTGCTTAAACTCAAAACCAAGTTGGAAAAACATGAAAAGTCAGTGGAAAAGCTCCCAGACATGGAAAAATCAATGTACATATATGGCTAAACACATAGCAAAAGCAGAAGGAGAAATTGAGACCATCAAGAAAGGCCTCAAAATTTTCACTAAATGAGTTGCAGTCAAGGAAGTCCTCATGTTCTAATCTTTTATTATATATTGAGAATAAAATACTTATCTAATTTGATAAACATTTTCTAGCAGAGCCAAAATACTTATAAATTTGTTCAATTCCAAAAATTAGACATGGAAAATCATGCTACTTCAACCTATTTTTCATGTTCACAGATTCTCAAATCAAAATATGTTTCAAATGATCAGATTTTAACCTCAAAAAGACTGCACCAAAAAACACAAAAACTGCTAAGGACCTAAGCAAAAAGAGCTAAAACTAGACCACTAACAACTAAAGATTAAGACAAGCTTGGTAGAAACAAAGATAGGACTAATAACACACATTCAAAGCAAAAATAGTCATTCAAACACATACTCCATCATCTAATAATCCAGCAAAAAAACATTCACAAACTCTCTCCCCCCCACTTATCCTACATTGTCCTTAATGTATAATAAAAGAAATAATTAGAGCATGAGGACTTCCCTGATTGCAGCTCATTTAGTGCCAATTTTGAGGCCTTTCTTGATGGCCTCAATGTCTCCTTCTGCTCTTGCTATGTGTTTAGCCTTGATATCCATTGATTTTTCCATGGTTGGGAGCTTTTCCACTGACTTTTCATGTTTCTCCAACTTAGTTTTGAGTTCAAGCAGGAGTGATTCAATTTTGTCCAGTTAAGCAGAGTTGCAGATGTTAGCTGTGGTCTCAGGTTGGGCTTCAGTCTGTTCTTCAGTTTGTACAGAAGTGTGTACCTCCACCAGGAAACAACAATACTCCATTTTTCTTTTGGAGTATCTTCATGTCCAATAGAGTCTGCTCATCAAGGGGGGAAAAGGTAGAATACACATTCAAGTCATGTTTATTTAAATTAAGTACTCCCTCATATAATGTAAGATGTGTGATAGTAAATGCATGTTTGAGGAGTGTTTTCCAATGAATGCAGTGATGAATGTTTGTGGCAACCCAGAAATGCAAATTAACCTTATGATTATGCCACATGGCCCATAAAAAGTAAAGTTCAATTTAAGTTATAGCGTTGGACCCTTCAGACCTTTGTGAGAAAACATTGGCAATTAGTCTGTGCAAGTAAACAATGGTTGGATCTTTTAAATGAATGTTCTTAGTTGTTGATTCTTGAAATTTAGCCTTTTTACCACCAGTTAATTTAGAAAAAGCATTATCAACATCAAATTCTTTGGAAAAATACCAGACATTCAAACTAATCATCATCTTCCTCATTTTCAGCTCTAAAATCAGTAAAGTTCAGGGCAAGACAAAATTCATTAATGGAATAGTCGAAATGTTTGCCTAAGAGTCTAAACTTCACTACATCTGCTACATTCCATTTGTGTGCTTTCTTTTTCTCAAGGGTGAAGGTGGAATAAAATTCTAATGTAAGCTCAAAAAATATATCATAATCAATGCTGAGAAATTTACTCCAACCTATGTTATCCATCAATTTATGCACAAACCCAACAAGTTCAAATTTTTCTAAAGTGGAAGTATGTAAACGTTTAATAGAAGAAGTAATAGACTTTGTAATGCATTTGTACCTCTTTTTCTCAGTCTTGTTGAACTTCAAGTGACCTCCTAAGTTGGTAAAGTGTGTAGGTGTTGGTGCTCTGCTTTTAGGAAACCTGTTTCTCATTTTCTGTGCTGGAACAAGAGCTTTCTATTGTTACTCTTGTTGTTCGTCACAATGTTCCTCACCCGCTGGAGCATTTTCATTCTCCCTATCATCCCTTCCCTGTTCTTCCTCCATCTGTATATCCCTTGGTGAAACTTGTGGTGCTTCTGTCTCAGTTCTATCAATCTCTTCACTAGTGGGTTTGTTCTTTAAACTCTTCCTCTTCTTTCTTGCTTTTATCAACCTCGTACCCTTCTTCTTCATAGGAACCTCCTTCTACAAATTTGATTCATCTTCATTCTCCCTCTGCTTATCCCTAACATTTGACTCCCTTTCAATTTCATCCTCATCTTTATCTTGGAGAATCAGCTTCCTTTTCATTGGTCTCTGTTCTTGATTCTTTTTAGAACAAACCTACTTTGGAGGGTTTGAAGTGGTTGCAACAGGTTTTGTGGGTGGTGGGGGTTGTTCTTTGGTGATTAACGGTAAAGGGTCGTATGTTGTTGGGGGATTAATTTCTTCAGGGGGTAATGATATTTCTTGGTTTTGGGTGGTGGTGGTTCTAGGGTTAGGGGTTGGAGTTTCAATGTTTATGTGTTTATCAGAGGCGATTTGTGTTGGGTTCTCAGTGGTGTCATATTGGGAAGAAGATGAAGGGGAAGTGTTTTTAGATGCGGTTTGGAATACAGGAGAGAAAGGGTTTTGTTCAGTTACCTGAGGTGGGTAGTGCTGCATGCATTTGCTCCAGTGTGCTAGCAGGAGTTTTGGGTCCACGGCTGATGTCACGGAGAGTATGCCATTTCTGTACAGTGCGACGGCCAGATTTAGGTGGCGGTGGAACTACCGACCCTTGTACCTTGTTTTTGCCAGGTTGAAGGCTGAGAGTGGTGGTTTACGGTGGGCGGCAGTAGATTGAGGGTGGTGATTGTTTGTATTCTGGTGAGGGAGATCGAGAGATTTTGGAGAGTGGGAGAGTTTTTGGTATGAAAGTGGGATTTGATTTTTGAAATCAGTTGTGGTGTTTTGTTGTCTTAAATGAGAACACACTTGTAATAAAACGCTTTTTATCTCTTTAAAAGTAAAGGCGTGTTTTTATATTAAAAGCAATTTATCAGCTTTTTTAAAAAAGTTTAAAACGTTATATCCTTAAAGGAAACGTTTTTCAAAAAATGTAGAAATATGCTTGTGTTTTGTGCCATAGGAATGACCATCTCTAAAGGTTTGGTCCTGGTAGCGGTTCCTGCCAAAATCTTCAAACAAAAGAAAAAGAGGTCTTGTAGCATCTTCCCTAGCACTACAACCCCCACACCGTAACACTCCCCAAGTGGAGGTCAAACCTACACCCAGGAAATACTACGGCGAACGGTTTAACTGGTATTTAAATAAGACAAGAGGTATCACATAGCGAAAGGTAAAGAAATTTAAAACTTTGTAAATAAACGGGGATGATGACGCATAATGATGAATTGTTATTCTATGGAATGAAGTAACTGACACAAAGAGAAGTATATGATGGGACACTGGAGTAAAACATGTGAATGATTGTTTTGAGGAATGAATATACTCAGAATTAAGTGATCTTGGAATCAGTTCTGATCTACCTCAAGATACCTCTAACTGTTGCTCCAGGAACCATGCATTTTAAAATAGGCGAGGAGTTAGTCAAAGTGATTAAGTGAAGAATATTAACGTTTATAGGTATAAGTAGTTATATAGGTATATACGACCAAGAAATTCTTGATCTAAATAATTTCAAATCGAATATAACAAATAAGATACAATTCATAAGTTTAAAGTAGGGGTAAGGGTATGTGAGAATATGTTAAAATATGAACCGCTTGATAAAGAATTTGTATGGCCTGCAAGTAAGGCCCTTTTACCCGAGCTCCGTAAATATTTGTAAAATAATATCGGGCTGATCAAAGCTCCGATACTTTAATAAAACCAAGTATGATAATCCTCCACTGAATGGGAGATAAATGGGAGGATATAGGCTTAAAATAGGGTTATATGGGTTCAAATATGGGTCGATTCGGATAAGAAACGGGTCGGTTATGAATAAAACGGACGGGTGTCGCCAAAGCTGTAACACGGGTCACCTTTCGGGCAAAATTCGGAGGATCAAATGGGATCGAAAATGTGTGAGGCTAGATTCTCTAGCTTGCATTCTATGTCACGAGTCTAATGCCACTTCCAGAATTCGAATTCGAATTCTCGAGCTCAAGTTACACCATCCGGAACTCAAGGTGCGCTAAAACGAGTTAGCTTCTTTAGGTCCCTTAAAAGCCCCGTCGACTTCGGATGGTCAACATGCACACAAAACGAACTCCAAAACATACAACGAACACATAATCGCATCCCTAAGACGTAAAGTTCATGCATAGAAAATTACCACAAAAGTCAGAATCAGAAACAAGCACGCAAAGGTCACGTACGAGCCCAAAGAAGTTCAAATGTACAATTAGGTCAAATAATTCAAGTAAATCAATTAAACCAAATTATGAGCACATAATTACGTAATTAAATAAATTAAATGCACACTTAAAACTCTCGTTAGTGCGTGCCTGTAGAGCCAAAAAATCGGGATGTTACAACCGCCCCTCCTTCAAATGGACCTGTCCTCAGGTCCGAAGCGAAGTCTTGAACGACTCTGGCACGAACCTAACTCCACACTTCTGCTGTGCTACTCTGATCTAAGAAGGTCGTTGCTGCTTCGGGACATTACCTTCTCAATTAAAGAATCAGAAAGACTTCTCATATCCCGAACATTCCGGTGGCACAAGCCGAATGTGAGGAAATCCCTGTGTAAGAGATATTCCTTGAAAGCATATCTCATTTCACTCTTGGGGTCTTCTTTCCCAAACACCAACTCTCAACGCTCCGACAAACCATCTTCGCTATGAGAAATTAGGTTAACTCGTTAGAACGAACAACCACTTATTTTCTCGATTAAACCTCTTTGGCATTAGCAAACCGGACACAAAGTCCTTGACCATTTGCTCCCATTTCCAAATAGAATTTTAGAAGCAGTTGGAGAATTATACCGGTAGTGTTCTCGGTCTTCTCCCCCCAACGACGTGTTAGATATTGTTACATGAATTTTACAACGTCCCTTCTTACGCCATACCCATTACCGGTTCTTCAAGTTCTAATAAGGAGTGGGATAAGTCTCGTGACTTCGCACGTCTTGAGATATAGGCTCCAATTCTCCATTAGCCACGCGCATCCAAAGTCTTCCTTAATACCTCGGAATAATGGAGCAATCTCGAGCACCTTCGTGTGGCAAACCCCGTGCCGAAGGCAACTCTCTTCAAGAGGCTCTTTTCACTCAAACCGTACCTCTTTTTGTCTCTCATGTCAATAGGTTGGCAACTCTTAAAAAGATTTGCCTAGTATACACCGACGACATAAAAGACTTCTACTCTGAGGTAATTCTCGGTTCTCTTCTCACTCGAACATCCGCTTCACCAAGGATATCAATGGGTTAGTCTTCAATCTAATTCCCGAGAGATATCTTTGAGCCCAAAGAGGACCTCCTAAAAGCACCCACGAACTCAAGCAACTCCAAACCACAACCCAGGCCTAAGGTAACCCCGTACCATACCAGGCGCTTCAAGAAACCACTGGACAACTCAGCCCTCACAACTCACCACACACTCGAACGCTGTGCCTTACCAAAATCTCCAAAAGAGAGCTCACAACAAAGAAACAACAACAAACAACGCACAACAAGAGAAAGCAAGCCAAGAGGGCACTCAAGTGGGTTTCCCCGAGTTTAAAAATGCATGTATGATATGCCATGAATGCAATTACCTCAACTCTCGGGTGTAGTTTGATCTCCAACCCGAAAGCCTTTGATTCTTCTTCCTTTGCTTGTTGGCCCTCGTACGGTCACAATCAGGAAGCTTGTGCTTTGAAGATCCGCAACCAAAACATCTCTTCAACCGGATCCAACATCTTTTGTATGTGTGATTGGTCCCTTGACAATGAGCGCACGGTGGAAACTCTATCTCAGACCGCGGGGTCTTTCGAGACTTGAGTTTATGCTTTTTGTTACTTCTTTTCTTGGTCGGTTCACCTTGTTGGGCCGATTCCTCTTCAACTCTTATACCAGAACACGAGCCTAATTATAGTGATTGTTTCGGTGCATCCTCTTCACGTGCTTTCCTTGCCATCCACCTAGTTTCAACCCTTAACACCTTCGTAACGGCTTTGTCCCATGTACTTGTGTCTCTCGCCTCCAAGACTTCTCTAAACTCACTCCGGAGTCCATACATGAAGTGTTTAGCTTTCAATCGATCGTCATTTGTAATGTGAGGCACAAAGGTACCCAATCTCTCGAACTCCTCCATGTACTCCACAACAGTCTTATCCCCTTGTTTGAGGGTAAGGAACTCCTCGAGCCTTTGTTCTTGTAGAATGACCGGCGTGTATTTGTTTGTTAACTCTCAGACAAACGCTTCCCAAGTCAATGTCTCTCCGGTTGTTCTCAGTTGTTGAGTAAGCCTAGTCCACCATAATTGTGCTTGTCCTTGAAGAAGTAGTGCAACAAGTCGAACCTTATTTTGAGGGTCACACGGCCATACTCCAAATATTCCTTCTATCCCCGTGATCCATTCTTCGGCTTCAATATCGTTGCCTCCTCAGAATTGGAAAGGATTAAAAGCTTCAAAATCTCGGCGTAAAGTTGCTATCGCATTATCGGTGGTGTTGTAGAAGATGATGACCCTTGATTTGCTTGAAAACGTTGGAATATGGCGGTCATGAACTCTTCGGCATTGAATGATGGGCGAGGGTCTTGAGGTGAAGCTTGACCGAAGTTCCGTTGATGATGTGACATCCTGAAAATCTCAAAACTACAATACCAAATATATGTGCATGTTTATTAGTAATTGTATGTTCATGTACATAATAAATGCATATAACAACAAATAATTCACAAAATTCACGAAAATATGAGAGTGAATGCAAATAAAGCACATAATCCTAAGCCGAACGACCTAGACATACACGACACGACTCAAGAGCTCCGGTTTTGCAACCCAGAGCTCTGATACCACTTAAAGGATGCAGCACCCCGGAGCGCAAGATACCACATCCCCCGCACCATAGCCCGGCGCGTGCGACGAAATAGAAACTCCATACACGCACCAAGCCACGGTGAACGGCAGACAAACAAAAACTCTCCTAGGCTAGGCGGTCTAGACCCTGAACAGAGTGCGCAACAAAAACATACATGGATACGGAAGCAACAGGATCAACAAACACACATGCAATGACCACGAGCCGGCATAAATTAAACATACGAACGCGTGCAAACCTAGGCGCCACAGTCCTCTTTTAAACACAAATACAAGTCCGGCAAGGGCAAACTTAAATCATATATACACACAACTCATAAAGTGAATCATATCTTATACATACTTCGAAATTACAAACTTAAAGGTACAATGCAAAGGATGCAAAAGACTCAACCTACTAGACTCGGACAACAGACCCGGACAACTCGAAAGAAATGGCCGCCTAGCCAAACCAAAGAACCTGCACCTGCAAACTCAAAGAACAAAAATGGGAAAAAACAAACAATGAGGAGGGGTCAGTCCTAAAGACTGGTGAGGGGGCTAACCCACGCACACGTACATATACATAAG
>JBBMKE010410663.1:0-11649 GCA_037834125.1 Lippia alba | reverse complement strand
CCGGGGCCCAACATACTTACCGGAACCAATCCCATATTTCAGGGCATACCTCGCTACAACTTAACATAACGTAAACAATACATAACATGCATACCTGATCGTGCATACCTTACCTTGCAACTTAGCATATGCTATAAACGTACCTCTCCGTGTCATCCTAATCCTAAGTTAGCTTGAAGATACACGGTTTGGAGCATAGCCTTGTTGCAAAACTTTTCAAGCTTACATATGCTCGTACATATAGATCAAAACGTTTAATCGGATGACAAACCAAACACATATCATATACAAACACGTATCTATTATATAAATATAATAGAATATTCACATACGGGCTTGAAAACTAGCACATAGGGTTGTAGGTCGCATTAACTAAAAGAAAATCCTAAAACCTCACCTTACATCGACGAAGCGAAAAGCCACACTTGTGATTCACCCCGGAATCAACACGAACCAGGAAACACCACCCGGATGCACCTGAGCCAACTGGAAACATATACACGAGACATAGACTCAAAATGAACCACATAGACGCTCGGCGATGATCATGAATGCAATGGATGCGTATGAGGTGCTCAATCGTACCATAAAGGGCATATGAACCTTATCACCATAATTCATATTAGAAAAACGAGCCACATTCATGCACAATCATTAACACATGCGTAAGAACGTATTAAACAAGCTTAGGAATCATATTGGGGGTGGGAAGAGCGAACGGAAGCCAAACGGAATGAATAAATGACAAAAACGCACAAAAAATGGCTAAAACGAGAAATAGCCCGGCCAGGGCTATTTTACAAAGAAAATAGCCTGGCCTCGGGCTATCTTTCTGGAAAGAAAACGAACATAGCCCGGCCAGGGCTATTTTACAACGAAAATAGCCCGGGCGGGGTATATTCCAAACACCCCCAAAATGCATTTTTGTGCAATATTCGGCCATGGCAAGAGCAAAGCAAACTAAAACCAACCAAAACCAATACTAAGACATTTAAATACATTCTAACTCATATATAAACATATTAGGATTCACAAAGCAATGGAAAAACATGGGATCACAAGCACATTCCCAAAGGATCGCACATAGAAGCATTTAGGAGCAAAACCGGCATAACTTGCAATCAAGGAGCTAAAATGCAATCAAAATCCAATTACCAAACCTCCAAAGCAATCAATACTCAGCTATAACACATTAAAGTACTTATATGCAAGACTTGGGGTGAAGGGGATCAAGGGAACTTGCTCAAATCTCACTCAAAACCAACAAGCATGCATAGAATCATCTCTAGGGCATATATGAAGCACATATTGATCAAGAAATGATATTCCCTTGCCATATCCCATAAACCCATAAACCTCATTAATTACATGCCTTCCTAATTCAACCACCAAGCTAGAGAAACCATAAATAATCAAGGATTATGCAACAACAACCCCCAAAGATGCATAAATGCCCAACAAGAACCATTAGAATGCAAGCACACACCAAGTGCCATGAATGACCTAACTATTCATCATCTTGTTCAATAACATACTTCCCAACAAATCTAGCATGATCAAGACACATAAATAAGGTCACAAGAGTATGGAGGTCAAGAAAATATGCATACCAAGTGAAGAAAGTGAACAAACAATGGTCTTGGAGCTTGGAGCTTTCACACAACAATGGAGTCTTGGAGTTGGCTTCTTTTCTTCTTGAAAGAGGGCTGAAAAACGTGTGAGTGGGGAGGGAGAGAGGGAGTGTACCGGTTGGGATAAGAAAAGGGGGAAAGAAAGTCAACAAAATAAAGCTTATTGGTCCCACAAGATATTTTAGGTGTATACTTGTACATATACGTATTCGGGTAGGTATTACGGTCGAAAAATGGATACGAGGGGCTCAAGACAAACACATAAACACATAGACAAGTTCTCAAATCATATAAGACACATAAACATACTCAAAAACCGAAAATCGTAAAACACATAACAAGCAAGCACAAAGAAATCATGTTTCACGTAGGATCAAATAGCTCACGTAATTCACGTAATTTCAAATAATTCAAGTAAGAAAGAATTAGAAAAGAGGTTAAACAATAAATAAAACACATAATTAATAATTAAAACGCGCATATAAAACGTACCTATTCGTCCGACGGATCGAGGTGTCACAAGGTGCGATTAGTTAAAGAAATCAAATTGTCATATTGTTCAAATTGTTCAAGTTGTTCAAACAAGAAAAGAATAAGAAATATTATTCACGTAAGGCATCGATTAAGAGAAATCGAATAAAATTACTAAATTAAACCCACACGTGTCGCGTACCTATATGTGTGAGCGAGCGGGGTGTTACAAGCTAGCCCTTACCATCTAATCATGGTGGCTAGTGGGGTCCATAAAACCCCAAAAGCCTGGTTAAACTTTCCTCGTTAAAACTCCTAACGAGGTCAGTTTCGCCGTCATTCATTATGGGATTACTACAAGGGATCACCGTTGGCCCTTGCCTCCCCGGATCACCACATGTACCAAGTCCCTGGGCCCATGTATTCATTCATGTCTTCGCCAAAACATTAGGTAGGGAATCATTAAAGAAAAGGGTTTTACGTTTGAAAATATTTACTCTTGAAAGGACTCGATATACATATATACTTATAAGTTTTGGCTTAAAACTTTGCACCTTGGATGGATATCTGGTTGAGGTAGCTAATAGTAGAGAAACCCACCTGTTACACCTTACCGAACAGTACCAAGAGAAAGAAAGACTTGACGATAGCCTATGAACCCAGCACGTCTCCACCCTGGAGAAAACTGTACAAAAAAGACAATACAGTGCGTACGCGAGGCTCAAGACTCAAAATGAACCATATATAACGCACGGCAATGCATTAGCATGATATGACGTGCATAAGAAATAACAATGTGTCAAGAGGATTTTTCTTATGCACAAATAAAGCCACTTAGACACATAAACGATTCAATCATTTTGTGATAAATCGTGCTCATTCATTATCATTCTGTCATTCATTAGATTCATAATGCATCGTAATACATATTGACAAAGCATAGGAATCAATTTAAGGTGAAAGAAATCCATTAAACATATAAAAATTATTCGGTCACATTGTAGCACTTAACGGTCATATTCATCATAAATCATACCAAATTGTTCCATAATTTCTACATAATAATCACAAACACATGCCATAATAAACTCACATTGGAATTTGGATAAACCAAGGCATTCAAATATTAAATTTCATAAAATAAAACATTTGAGATAGAATTCATGCATATTTATCAAACCATTTTAAAATAATTAATTCACATTTCAAAACTTATATTCCACTATTACACTTGCTATTTATGATCATATTTCATTCATAAATTTCTAAATCATTCCTATAGCAGCATGTACCACTCTTTATATTAAACATAACATTAAATGAATTCAAAGGAATTCATAACATGCAATAATTGAAAAAGAATTAAAAATACCAATGCATGCATGATCAAACTTCATTCAAAGACCAAATTTTCAGTCATATATATCATCAAAACTTCACAAGGCAGCACATAGCTCATGCACAAAGAATAAAACATGATTTATATGCATGGGGGACATTTACGACAAAACCATGGAATTGAATTGAAAAAGGAAATAATAGAACATCACATGCACAATCAGAGTACATCCCCAACCAGGTAACAATAATACACATAGCTTTCCCCGGTCGGGGAAAGCAAGAAAAAGTTACAGAATGTCCAGCCCAAAGTCCCCGACCCCGGAAACAACACACAAATTGAGAAAAACATCGCTGCTACTCTACGAAATCCCCTGCTCCCAACTCATAAACCACCACAGCAACTCAAAAAGGAATCAAGGCATGAAATAAGTACTTAATTCAGTCATCAAAGTCCACAAAACACGCACAAAACTAAGCCACAACATCAACCAAAAACACAACAAGGAAGAAGGGGAAAAGGCTTCAAGTTTCAACCAAATTCATTAATGGAATAGCCATAAATTCACAACCACCTCTGATATAAATGTCATATAATCATAAATAAAGGTTTTAGGATCACAAAGCATGCTTCAAAACTCAATGAGATCAAAGGAATCACTCAAAATCACCAAAAATGCATTATACCCTAACTATTCATCACTTTCTTCAAAACTCAAGCTATAAACCACCAAATTTAGCAAATAAGAACTCTAAAGAAAGAGGAGAAGATGGAGAATCCAAAACCAAGCTTACCTTTCGAATATGGAGTGAATTGATGAAGTCTTAAGCTCAAAAGGTTAAAAGGGGCAAAATTCTTCTTCTTCCTTCTTGTAGCTCATTTCTTGCAGCTGAAAAGGAGGGTTTTCTTGTGTTGAAAAGGTATGAAATTATTAATTATAGATAGGATTTTGATTTGAGAATAAGTGGGCCCAAGAATTTCTTAATTTGGTCAAGAATTGAATAAGATATTGGCAAATTAGTCAACAAAGGTACAAAACTCGCGACGGTCACTTTCGACGAAGTTTTGGGATTTCAGACGGGCTTAGAAAAGGTTCCTTAGCTTCCAATTTTTGTCACAAGTCTGGCGATACTTCTAGAATTTGAATCCGAACTCTCGATCTCAATTTACGGCCTTTGGTACACAAGGTGCGCTTAATGCTCTTTAACCCCCATTTTGGTCTCGCTACCGAAATAAAATTCGTTACCACATTAACGAAATCAAAAATATGAAACGAGCACATATATACATTCATAACACATAAATTTATAACATACTAAAATTTCACGAAATTTTGATTTCAAATCATATGAGAATGAACCGCGATTATAGCACTCGTAAGCAATACATTTACTATTTCATAATATTCCAAATTGAATAATAAAATTAAATTTCATTTTAAAATTACACAAAAAAGTCAACGAATTTAAATTGGAATTTAATATTCGTATAATTAAGATATAACTAATTACTTATTAACATTTAATTATAAAATTAAATATACAAAACACTTATAAACAATTAATTCGCGCAATTTGGTAAACACAATCGTCATACTTGTACGAATGAAAAATCGGGGGTCACAATAACGATGCTTAAGGTTCTATCTTCAGTCGGATTGGAGTTTGTTTCTCTGACCCAAGTTAAAGTGTCGTGTTGGGAGGCCGAATTAGGAGACATGGGACAACAAGTAAAAATAAAAAAGAGAGGCGAAGAGATTTTGGAGAAAATTGTGAAATCAAGTGTAAGCAATTGGAGGACGGGTTTAACCCACCAATTTTAACTTCTAAAAGAAAAGTCAAGGAAACTTCGACTATGGTGATAATTAAGGCAGAGATTTAGACAACCTTTGGAGATTGATACTTTGGAAGAAATCATGATACTGATTCATGAATGTAGAAGGCTTTGGGTTCAAGAATCGTGACCTCAGGTCATGGAAACACACAAGTTGATACGGGAGAAATTGAAAAATTAGAAGACTGTGGGTAAGCAATAAGCAATTAATAACTTCAAGAATAAAGTACCCAACTACCAAGTTAAAAGCTTCCCTCTTCGATGAACGGTACTTTCATTCATGACACGTGCATCATACATTGTATTAAATTATTTAATTCCATTATATATATTTGATTGATGTAATTGCTAAAATGTGTTGCATATCTTAATTGATACAAAGTGCTACATGCATTACAAATTCTTACCCGACATGCATAGTTTGGTGTTTGCTTGATAGGAAATTTTACCACCCCGTTCGTTACAGGCTACTTTAGCCAAATTGTGTCGGGAATCAAGGAAGAATTTTGTGGGTTGTAAGAGAGCAATGAGATTGGAACAGGATTCAACGGACGTCTTGAGAAGTTGGGATTTGAATTGGAAGTTGAGGAACAAAAAGGGCGAGAATACCTAACACACTATACACTTAGAATCAATTATTTTGAGGTAGATGACTTTGAAGAGCTGAGAATTTTGGTCAAGGAGGTGAAGGGATTAAGTCCAACAAACAAAGAAGGAAATTTTTAAAGGGAAGAGCACGACCAAGAAAATCAACCTAAACTCTCGGTCGTGCTAAGAAAGCTACTTCAAGCCGGGCAAGAGAGGTGCATGACACAACAAGTCACAGGACTCTACGAGAATAACAAGAACAAGGTAAGAGATTTTAGCGTCGATGCACTTCAAAATCAGTAGGTGTAGATTTCAAGAGAACGTAGAGGAGATAAACATTCCAAATGGTAACGAGGCAAAGTCGAGGGACGATCAGTGTAAATAAATTAAGTCATCGATCTTTCTTTTGCTCGGGTACGAGCTCGACCTCCCAAGGAGTAGAAGATGAAGTCATATAGGAAAGTGAGGAACTGATAAAGAAAATGTCGGGTAAAGGAAAGCTCGGCCAAATTATCATAGTCCGTGATGGTGAAAGCGAGAGGAAAGTCAACTGAACATAGAAGGTAGGATATAATATGAGCAAGATAGAGTTTCTAGTTCGTCAGTCATTTTTTCACAATGAGCAGGAGGCTTATCTATAAAGGTGCCTGAACAATTGAAGGATACTCCGAGAGCTTAAGTTCATTAAATATCGTTCACTAGGAAGACAAGTTAAGAGAATCGAGCTAAGCACACACTCAAGAATTAGAGGAGGCATCGTGAAGGACACGAAGGGGTAATCATGAATCGGATATTTTGAAGATAAGTATGGGCCGGATATGAGCTAAGGAAATAAAAAAGAAAGACAAGAAACAACTCAATCATGGGATAATGCATTCACGCAACAACGAGATCATCGCATATATCATTCTTCGATGCATTGTACATTAAAACATTCACGACATATTCATGCATACATATTTATTACCGTTTTATTCCTTTCGTTAGTGCTTGCATGTGCTTGATGATTACTTTCTTGTGCATGCCGTGTGCGTGAGTATGCAAGTTGTTGGTTAGCTTGCTGCTGGAGGCAGCTTAGTTTCGTGAGTGTTTAGGCTCCCCGGTAAGATGTGGGTCGTGGAGACCTTATGGAGCCAAGTTTCATCAAACACCGGAGCACTCGATCAAGAATGGTTCATTCGCCCAACATCAAACCTATATTTGGAGCATTTGAGTTCGGTTAGGTTTATGATTGTGAGTTAGTGGTTGTTAAGGCACCATACTCGTGTCAAACCGAACACCAAGAGTTACGCCGTAATGGACTTAAGCGATAAAAGTTGAATCCTTCAGACTCTCTTGTTGTACAAGTCCAACCGAGCTGCTCGCTTAACACCGGATCAAGTTCGAGGACAAGCCTTCTCTACAAAGAAGTCAAAGTCCCCTGTTGCTTGAAGACATATCCCGAACTAATTCTTGTGGGGAGTTGCAAACCCGCGTGGGATGAACATGAGAGATTTGTGCTAAGAGTCCAGAACTCGGAGCATAGGACCTGAGGACAGGTCCTTCTTAAGGGGGAAAGGTTGTGACGTCCCGTGTTTTTAAGACTGATTAGGTATGACGTTACGAGTGTGGTCAGACATAGTGATATGTGATTTATTATTTAATTAAGTAGTTTACGTGTTTATGTGTTTAATTAATTGCTTTTGTGATCTAATTGTAATTACATGTGGACGTGACTAACGGTTTGTTCATTTTACTATATTCCATACACGTACACATCAATCCTTTCTCGAGCCTCACCTTTTATTTCCTGTAAATTTTCGAACCCGTTGCCTACCTTTTTATTTAATTCGAGGATCTATTCATATTCTAACTGCATTTTAATTCTAGTCGAAACCACACGAAATATTATCACAAACAAATATCCCTATTTCCTCTCTTCTTCCTTTTCTCCTCCTACTCTCTTCTCCCCAATCGACCACCACCACCACCGTGTCTCTCAACCGGTGCCACCATTCCATTGCCACCATGCCGCTACCATTTCTCCACCACCTCATCTCTTCTCTTTTATCTTCTTTCTCTTTTCTTCAACCCCATCTCAAGTTCAAGACAAGGAAGGGTAAGTAAACATCAAGCTCCGACAAAGAATCTGGCGACTCTCCGACCACCATGAGTTAATTTCCGACATCCTCATTCCATATCCGGTAAGCTTCCTTTCAATTATTGATTTATTTGGAGGTTTGCATATATATGTATGTGTGTATGTATTTATTGTTTAATTGATGGGCTTGTGCCTTATTGTGATTTGATTTGTATTTCGATCGTACTTTTGCATGCCTTTTATGTTACTTGTTGTTTGTTGTTAGTTTCGGACTCTGATCGGGATCCCTTGTCAGCGTGTGGACTGAACGTTCATCCCGGTCGGTAGGGGCCTTGATGCTTGTCCCGACTGGGATTGTTTTTGTCCTGGCTAGGATGCTTGGTTAGTTTCCCTTCGGGTCATTCATCCTGGTCGGGACCCCTTTCTGTATATTTTGTGTCCCGGACGGATGGTGGTCTATTGACCTAGTCTTCTTGCTTTGACTTGCGTGGTTTCTTTTCCATGATCGTGTTTATGTGCCTTGCTCGATTTCCTAACGTGCTTAACGTGTTTATATGACTTCATGAAGAGTGATCGAATATTTAAATGCAATGCATGGATTGTTTTATTTGTTTAATAGATTTAAGTTATAATCGAGCATGCATTATATGATCACGTACACTTGAATTACATGCCTAATTGATACATGAAATATTAATTGTGCACATGAACACAATCATGGCATAGCATACTATTGTATGATTTTCGTATACATGTTTATTATTCCACCAACTTGACTACAATCTAACTAGTAAGGATACTAGTTCTCTAGTTAGTGTTTAGGCTTAACCTAGGGTTTATGTGATCTTGGAGAAAGGAAGTTTGCTCAACACATGAGCCAAAAAGAACTATCACTCATCAAAGGGGCAGGCCGATCCTTGTCCTATTGGACATAGGATTTGGCCCCTCTCTCTTATTACTTGATCACCAAGTAATATCTAAACATTGATTTGATTTCAAATCCAAATCAACTTTAAGAGAGCTAAAATATCCAAACTCTTTTTAGATAATATTATACTTTATTTATTATTAACTACATAACTTATTTATCTAACTAATTAATTCATAATTAATTGAATAGATTTATTTCTCCAAAATAAGGCTTTCATATTAATTTAAAATTAAATCAAAGTCTATTAAATAATTAACACACTTAATTATTTAATACATATATTATACACACGTGTGGCACACGTGTCCCTAAGGGCACAAGCCAGTCACGTGATCCACACATGTGGTATCACACGTGTGGAACCCTCTTGGTATGATCAACTCGTTTAATCATTTTAAAGCCTCGACCAAGTTGTTGTGTGTGACCTCTAGGTTCTCAATTCAATTAGTAGTGACCCTAATTAATTAATCAATCCACAAATTAAACAACCATAGTCTAGCAACAGGTGTTTAACCCCTAGCTAAATTGGAATGTCTCGATTCGGCAGAACCCTTAAGTCATTGACTAATGTGAGATACAATCCTCATACGCACTATCTCTCAATCATGATCTAGGGTAAGGGAATAATTAGAACCCTAATAATTCGATCTTAATGCTAAGTGCATTTCATATCTATTTGATCTCAATCCAAGAAACCTTTTTCTTGATGTCTTGATCTACTGCCTTGGCTAAAGACTCCAGATGGCATATGAATGACTTACACAATGAGAGATCACCTTGCTAATGTAAGTGTAGGTCCTTTCTTTATTTACATGCACTTTCATGAATCACTTATGCAGCCCCAGCATAATCCTTGAATCAGTTGCCTAATGTCGACACCCTTTAAAGGTTATACCTAAGACTACAGAGTTAACTCATAAAGTGAGATGGAACCTCAAGTCTAAGGATCAATTAATCACATCAATGACTCGTGAGATATTTCCTAATCTGGAAGTTTCCATTTCCTGAAATAAAAACTTCATTTCCCATTTAAGAATCATCTCACACGGGGCACCTCAGTGTACCTACTTTGAATAAGTAGGCACCCTCATGTATCACACACGTATCAACTATACACTTTGCACCCTATGAAATAAGGTGGTCCTTCTTAAGGGCGCGATAACACGAGCAAGCCTCAAACGAGCCGAGTTGACACTCCCACCGTCTGTAGGACTCATTGGCTTGGAGTGTTTTTACTAATCATAACTTATGTGATATAGGGCTCGTCTCATCAACCATTTCGCCTAAATGATAGAATCCTATAAGTCATCTAGATTAGGGGAATTCTTATTCATGCGCAGTTAAAGTAAACACACACCCAAATAAGAGCATATAAAGAAGTGTTGCCTTTATTCGTTATTTCATTCAAAGATTGTATGTGATTTACACAAGGAAAAGTACAAAGCGGACATACTATCGGCTTTAAGGGCACTATTCCTAACACTACAAAGCTCTTTGAATGTCATCCCAAAGTCCATGCAAGAAGTGACGGGCTCAGTGTGAATCAATGTTTGTGATGTGGATGGAATAAGGAGTAAGTCTCTTGGACTCCAAAATATAGTTCTCAGCGCTCCGAATCCCCTACTTCAGTTCAGAAAACTCCTGAAGCCTGCGCTCCCTAGCACTGTGGGGTATGTACTTGTCATGAAACTCCTGCATGAACATATCCCATGTGAACTGTATACCACCTCTCTCGAGCCTAGATCGGACTCCCTTGAGCCAGTTAGCAGCCTGACCCTGAATGAACCTTGCAGTGCAAATGGGCCTCTCAAGTGAACTCTCCGGACAGATTTCCCATATCCCAGTAACCTCAGCAAGCCACTCCTCGGCCTTGATATCGTCGCCTCCGAACCACTTAGAAGGATTATTACTCCTAAACTCACGGTAAGCAGCTGCGATGGCACTCTCTGGATCCTCTTATGCCTGGTGCCTCTGTTTCTATCTCATTTGGTTAAGTAGAGCCTGAACAATGTTCTCCACATTCATGGGCAGAGGTGGAGGAGGAACCTGTTCCTCAGGGCAGATCTCGCGGTCGCGGTGTCTAGGAGGTATTCTGTAACACAATTCAATCAAATAATGATGCATGTGGGTTAGTTTATGAGTGCAAGTAAAGATAATCAAGTAATCAAATAAGTCACATAACCACATTGTTCCTAAGCCGTACGCACTAGACAGATCCACACGAAAGAGTTCGGTTTTGCAACCAGAAGCTCTTATACCACTTAAGGATATTATACCCTAAATGAGGATGCCACATCCCCCGCACTGTAATCCAAACTCAGCTAACGAATTGACATCCAAGCCTGAATTCAAACCACAACGAACGGGAGATAACACATTCGCTAGGCTAGGCTGATCTAAACCGAACAACAAACAATAGAGTACGTGGAAACAAGTAAATAGAATAGATCAACAACAGTAGGGGAAGCATTCATATAAATCCATCAACGATAAATCAACATCTAAAAAGTACCACACAGGGCCGAATATAAATTCTATGCCACATAGGGCCAAATCATCAAGTACAATACGAACAGTAACAAACAATATCTCCAAGTGCATAAAGTAAAGAGTATAATAATTCCAAAGTATGAAAGTAATAAATGCAACAGACTCAACTAAAACAATGAAATGTAAACTCAGACACTCACATCTGCCTAGCTCAAAAACCTGCAACTGAAAGATTAACAACGAGGGGTCAGTTAACTGACTGAGTGAGGGGGCTAACGCACACTCA
>JBBMKE010410635.1:0-11654 GCA_037834125.1 Lippia alba | reverse complement strand
TAATTCACAAATCAACTTCGAAAATGAAAACGAGAGCAATGAATTCAAGTAAAATCGTACAAATAAGAACACAAAAAAGGCATAAAAAACTTCAATTCTCGCGGTACTATCAAACCAGCAACACACCTGGTGACGCTTGCGCGCCTTTTCCGATATGGCAGTGAGCACGCCCCAAACATTGGGATCCGAACACTGAAGCGGCTGAGCAGCGATTTTCGCGGCCACTGACGAAATGAACTCTTCCGCACTCTGTCCAGATTTCGATAGCATAGAAGCTTGGTTGTTGTTGTTGTTGTCAATGCTGCCGCCATTGGCGGGCTCGTCGGAGGACCGGGATTTTCGGGCCGAGTTAGGGCTCGGGCTGGGCTTGGAGGCCTGTGGAGTGACGGGATCGTCGTCTTCGTTCGCCATTGGAGGAGTGCGTGTGAAAGGGGTGTGGATGATGGCGGGGATTTTGAAAACCCTAGTTGTTTTATACTGGTACACGGTGAGTACAGTACTGTACTGTACTGGGTGTTGCCGGCTTTTGGCGAAGCTGAGAAACTTTCATTTTGTTTTTTTTGTTTTTGTTTTTGTTTTTTCCGGTTCTTTTTTTACTAATACCTTGAGGTCAGAATAGCGGTTGGTCTGGGCCGGGGTAGACTTGGGCTTATAGTGGAAACTACTTCCGAATTACAGAAATGTTTAAAAAGGAATGTCCATAATATAAAATAAAATAAAGACGAGCAGCCGAGCAGGTGGCTTAGTGGTAAGTATCTGCACCTATGAACCGGTAGGTCACGGGTTCGAGTCTTATCAAGTAAAATAAAATACACTGACATCTCGAATTTTTTTTTTTTTCTGTAGCCTATGGAAGAGTCCACTTCGGGCGTAAAGTTCTCGTTATTAATGGTAGTTGCATTCCCAAGGACTTGAATTCAAAACCTTTGATTAAATTAGTATAGCGCCAAATCGTTAAACTACATCACTTGAGGGTGAATTTCATCTTTTAATTATATGCATTTCATCTTGTTTTTCATCTCTTAATTCACTCAGGTCATGAATTTCATCTTTTAATTATTATATTTCGTCTTTTTTTTTTAAATTTATTTTCACCTCTTAACTCACTTAACGTATCTACACCAAATATATCCCAATTCCCAAGTATATATCCCAAGTGTTTCTGCTGGTAGGTAAGATTAGGATAAAAAATCTTGGTTTATTTTCCACTTGACTATTAAACATTGCATCTTCCTTCTAATCTCAATTGTTTCTAATCTCAATTATTTATTGATTATCAATTATTCCCATCTCAATTATTTATCGATATATATGGCGGGTAAAACACAACACTAAAGTAGAATATTTAAGCTCATATGCCAAGATATAAATTACATTGTGAGTCTGTGACATCAGAAGCTTAAAATGTTTTGAATAATAAGAAATCATATGACTTAAAAACTAGGGAATGTTTGCAAACAAGGTTTACATATAGACTGAGGAACTGGGAATTAGTACAGAAAATTATATGCTAATTTTAGTTTTTCCTTGGTCTGCTAATTGTCATCAACAACCCACAATCTGGATTCAATGTTATTTGATGTCAGGGCTTGTCATCAAAGATGTGTAAGGGAAACTTGAACTGGTGAAGACACATCAACCTCATACGAGGTATGATTTCGTACTATATCAGCTACATTTAACCGGCAAGTGGGTTTGCGTGTATTGTTATGCGGTTGAGCCTAATCTCCATGAGAGGTTTGTCCCCCGGGCCTGTTGGAGCCTGGAAAAAGAAGATGCATATCAGAATATCTGAACACCAGAAATTTCAAGCCACAATCCGACATGCCATTGGATGTTTTCAACTAATGATTTATAAAGATAAAGAATTTTCTGGTTTACCTTTTCCATTATGTCAAGAACTTCAAAGCCATGAATCACTTTGCCGAAGATGGTGTAGAGTCCATTAAGGTGAGGTTGCTTGGCATATGTAATGAAAAACTGGCTTCCATTAGTGTTAGGCCCGCTATTAGCCATGGACAATATACCTCTAGCATTGTGCTGAAATAGGAAGCAAAATGAATCAGAGTAAATATAGCAGACAATTAATGTTCATGGATATGCCCATGTCAGGAAACGATACATGGAACAATGGTTGCAATTTTCGGTGTTGAAGTAACAAAAGATAGCAAGGTGTTTTAGTCAAACATGTATTTCGGAAGATAGACTCCTCTCATTTTTTGCAAGTCTAAAGATGATCTATAACTCAATCTGGATAGGTACAACTTTGGAGGAACAAATTTATGTGAAAGGGCTCTCATCCAGTTTATGAGAAAGGGCTCTATCATCTTTTACTCCAGCCATTAAGGAGCTACATAAAATATACAAGTACAAGACTACAAGTTATGTCGGTAAGATTTGGGGGTGGAGGGGCTCATGTGGAGGCATCCATCCCCTATTATATATACTGCTGGATGCACTATTATCTTATTGTACTCCAATCAGGACAAAAACATTGTGCTTGCATATAGCATGAGAAAAACAAGGTTTTGTTTGTTAAAGTATATGGCACCTAATCACTCTCTTAGATGAAAGAAGTAGATGTACATAAGCTACTAAGAACAGCAAGCATAATGTAAGGCTCTCAGGTGGAGAAAGAGCCACAAATGTTCGTAAAGTACCTTGAGAGACTCTCTTATCTCATCATTGAACTTTTTACCCCATATACTTGTCCCACCCTTGCCAGTATTAGTTGGATCGCCACCTTGTATCATGAACCCCTTGATATTCCTATGGAATATGGTTCCATCATAATAGCCACTTGCACAGTGTGCCAAAAAGTTCTGCAACATGACTATCATATCAGTTTATAATATTAAATACAAAGCTTCTTGCTAGTGAACAAAAACCACCCAAGACAATGGAAATATCATACAGCCTGACCAAGCAGTAATAGAACTCGTGCATAAGTGTGCAAGAAGTACACAAGAAAGACAAGCGTGCATCAATCCTAAGATTCATATTGGATTATAGTGGAGGTAAAGAGACTACGCACAATGATATCTAAATCAAGTCATCAACCCTATCAGAAATGACAGAAAATCCTAAGAGTTCGATCATTCCTCCCCATCAATACCCATAAAAATTACATAATCCTTCATACTGATTGACAATAATGAACTAAAACACTCACATATGCAATCATTTTTAATTCATACGCACGCAGACTCTTCGATTTTATATGTTGAAATTTAAACACGTCATGGAACCATGAATTAACACATACTTCTTTCACTCCTAAAATTCCGTAGCTGAAAAATCAAAGCACGGAATTGAAGTTCTGCACAATATACTCGAGTAACTCAACAATTTAACACCAGCTTATAACAGTTCACTTGATCAATCAGCAAATTTCCAAAAACATTCAATCTCTATTAGCAAATATAAACTAATTAGCACACAGAAACTACGAAACGCCTTTAAAATCCTTTGAAATGACAGCAAGCACGTACTTCAGCAGTCTTCGGGACCTCGTCGCAAAAGATTTCGCACTTGATGTCGCCCAAATTCGTGTGAAGCGTCACTGACTGGCAAATCCAAAAAAAAAATCGCAGCAAAAATAAAACACAGAAACAATCAATTCACATGTTAGGGTACAGCAATACATTGAACTGAACCTATTCGACTAAAATCCTCAACGAAAACAAAGAAGAAAGGAGAGTGGAGATTACGGATTACCATTTGTTCAGGAGAGATATTATCTCCGGCGCAGCTCGAAGTGACTTCTGCTGAAATCGAAGCAGCAATTTCAGTATAGCAGGAATTCTCTAGAGTTTTTTCCTTTAGTTTCTTCTGCTGCGATTTCAAGCAATTTAATCGTGCCCTTCTGTTCCCCAAGATTTTATATTTGTTTGATTTTCTTAACAGTTGGCCCCCTCAACTGTATATATTGCAATTTTTAACCCCTGAAAATTATGGAAAGTTTTCAATATTACCCTTCTCCTTTGAATATATATAAAAGAAAATTACATGTGACTACCCCTTATTTAGAATTAATTACAATATAATTCATTATTATCAAAAAATTATATTTTAGTCTCTATAAATCTTGTTTAGTATGAGATCACCTAATGAAATTCGTAAAAGTGCACTTATGTTTTTAATAGTTTTATGAGTGTTACATTGAATATATGATCAAAATTATAAAATCATCCCCAAAGTTTACAACAAAACGATCCTAATAACAAATCAAGGGTATTTTTTGACTGACATGACGGAACCATAGTGACCACAAACGATTCTCAAAGTTAGGGATTAAAATGTAATTTTTCAATAAGAATAGACTACATTGTAATTAAATCTAAATACAGGATAGTTAAATATAATTTTTCCCATTTATAATATATCTTTTTAACTTTTTTGAGCAGCTTTTGTGAATATCGGGTAATGTGGGATAATCCCCAGTTGGGAATCCTATTTTTAAACACCCATTTTGACAAATGTCGTACTTAAAATACATCTTAAAATATGTTGTATAATTTTTACAAAATGTAGTACTAAAACGTTTTAATGTCGTATTTATATTCTATTACGTTGTATAATTTTATGAGGAGTAAAATAAAAATATTATAAACTGATGAGAAGTTATTTCAAACTGCCACGAATAATATAGCCATAAAATATAAAAGTTAGCATGTTGAAAGTTTGCATTTAATAAACTTAATACGATTAATTGATTTAAACTAGATTGACCAGAGTCCATAATATATATATATATATAAAGTTGTATAATTAGAGATCAGAAAGGAAAAAACATAAAAATATGACCGACGAGCTTTATGTGTTTCAAGATCTACTACCTCGAATCATTGTTGAGCCCCTTTGGACTGGGAAACTTCTAACATCGAAAGTTAGTAAGGAAAATTTTTATCTCAAATTTGATTTTATGGAACTCAATCATATGATAAATGTAAAATATTCATCTTTTCGGTATTAAGGAATTAACATTTGTTAAAAAACTTTGTGATGGACTCTTGTAGGATTTTTTGAATGCCTTGAAAAGCGAGCATCAAACATATTTCAAGAAGGCGCATCATGAACCCCAACAAACTTATTAGGATGAGGTACTGATCAATTGAATTTGGTATAGCCCTCCCACGGACAATAGATTTGAGATGGTGAATTAGTTCGATTCCTGCATGGGTCTTAACTTTCATTTAAGAATTTTTAAAAAAAAAGACAACGTATCACTTATTCCCTCAGCATATTCACATCTAAAATGAGAGTAGCTTGAAATTGGCTTGAGATGACAGTGCACCAAAAACGTTTAGATGATAATTTAGAACGAAAAACTAGTTTAGATTGAAAAAATATTAAAAAATGTTGGGAAGACAATTTTCTTTTTCCTCTTTATATAAATTTTAGTCTATTTATTGCAAAAGTCCAAATTAAACAAACGAAATTAATGTTCCCAAACAAAACCTAAACCAACTCTTTAGTTAGAGATTCTCACGAATACCTAAATAAAAATGTCTTCTTCAGTTCTTTGCGTTTGATAATGTTAAATTTAGATGATAATTTAGAAACAAAAACTAGTTTAGATCGAAAAAATATTAATTAAAAATGTTAAATTTAGATGATAATTTAGAGCTAAAAACTAGATTAGATCGAAAAATATTAAAAATGTTGGGAAGACAATTTTCTTTTTTCCTCTTTATATAAATTCTATATGTCTATTTATTACAATAATCCAAATTAAACAAACGAAGTTAATGTTGCCAAACAAAACCAACTCGTTAGTTAGAATACCTAAATAAAAATGTCTTCTTGTGTTTGATAATATTAATTTACACGAACCAATTCATGCATGTGATGTTTCATTACAATTCGTTACATATAACAAAACTATATTAATTATATAATATAATTAATTACCTCACAAGATATATGCCTATTTTATAATCAACAAAAATATAAACATGCATTCAATTTTTTTTTTTTTTTGTTCCTACATAAACATGCATTCATAACTCACAAGTCCCAGCCTTTCTTGCCACACTGAAAAAGTCTGAAACACAAACCTCGTACACATCGAAACCCCGCCTCCGCCACGCCACCACAGCCTATGGCCGACGCCGCATTGCTCCGCCCACACACAGCGGTGCGGAGCAACTCTCTCTCCCTCTCACCTTCTTCGATATGGCGCCTGCACTTCGACCCCATCCAACGCCTCATCTTCTACCAATTCCCCTGCTCCAGACACCATTTCCTCCAAACCCTAATCCCAAACTTCACCAACTCCCTCTCCAAAACCCTCACACACTATCTCCCCCTCGCCGGAAACCTAATCTACCCACTCAATCCCGACGAACGCCCCGAGTTCCGTTATCTCCCCGGTGACTCGGTTTCCGTCACCATCGCTGAGTCGAATCGGCCTTCCGAATTCAACCACCTAACAGGGAACCAATCCAGGGACGCCGACTCATTCTACGCCTTCATCCCCGAGTTGCCCCAATCGAAACACGAAGCAAAAATGAAGTCGAAGATAATACCCGTTTTCGCAGTGCAAGTGACGCTTTTCCCTGATATAGGGATATGCATCGGGTTCACCAATCATCACGCCATTGGAGATGCGAGCTCCATCGTTGGATTCATAAAATCATGGGGCTCAGTTGCCATGGAAAAAACTCTCATGATTTTCTCTCATTCACTTCCGTTTTACGATCGGGCAGTCATCGAAGATCCATCGGGCCTGGCGGAGACCTTCTGGAGCCAAATGGATGTTTGCCGCCGGAGAGAATCGCCGCCGCTTGGTTTTTGGAGAAGAAATTCAGGGCGAAGTTCATATTGACGAAAGATTCAATCCAGAAATTGAGGAGCTTCATCCGAGAAAAGAGACCGGGTTTGATCCATTTATCATCTTTCACGATTGCCACCGCTTATACTTGGAGTTGCTTGGAGAAATCGGCTGCGGAGAAGGTGGCGGATGCCCAACCGGAGTATTTTGGGTTCGCGGTGGACGCGCGAAGGCGGTTGGAGCCGCCGGTGCCGGAGGCGCTTCGGCAACTGCATTGACTTCGGCACAGTGGTGAGCATGCACGAGAAGCTGAGGGGGGACGACGGGTTCTTGGTCGTTGTTGAGTTGATCTCTGACGAGATTAGCAACAAGGTATAAGTAGTACTAGTAAATCAAATGACCGAGATAATATACTTCTGGCTACCGAACATTTTCTGGAACCAAATGAAACAGTTCAAGGTCGAATCCCCGCCGTCCGATTCTCCGCTGATCAAACTCCGGGCAACATTCATCCTTCAAAAAACCGACATCCAGAAACTCAGGAGCTTCGCTCAATCCAAGAAACCCTGTTAAGACATGGATATCGGGAAGAAGGAATTTTCATTGTGTTTGTTTTTCTGTATTCTTAATTGTACAACATATTACAAGAGACCTAAGAATATATAAGATGTATAGGGAACCAAATCTCTACAAATCAGGCGTAATCCTCTAAAGGTCAAAAATGCCTAAAATACTATCTTCCAACACTCCCCCTCAAGTTAATTGATGGAATCGCCAATCCTTAACTTGCTCAGCACTGATTGAAACGTCTGACTTGTAACTGCCTTGGTCAAAACATCCGCTAACTGATCCTCTGATCTAACAAAAAGGATGGAGATAATGCCCCTTTCAAGCTTTTCTTTTATGAAATGTCGGTCAACCTCCACATGCTTCGTTGTATCATGTTGGATGGGATTATCTGAGATACTAATAGCGGCTCTGTTATCACACTTCAGTGGACTTGGACAAACCGGAGTTACACCAATTTCAGTCATAAGCTTCCTTAGCCAAATTATTTCAGCAACACCTTTTGTTATGCCTCTGAATTCCGCTTCTGCGCTAGACAAAGCCACTTCTTACTGCGCTAAGTTACCACATTGCCTCCTACGAGTGTAAAGAACCCGGAGGTATATCTTCGGTCATTTGGATTTCCAGCCCAATCTGCATCAGTGTAGGCTTCTATGTCCAAATGACCATACTTCCCAAACATTATCCCTGCTCCAACAGTACCCTTCAGATATCTGATCATCCGGATTACTGCTTCCATATGCTCCTTTTGTGGTCCATGCATGAATTGACTTACAATGCCCACAACATAGGGAATATCAGGCCGTGTGTGAGACAAATAGATCAGTTTACCAACCAGGCGTTGGTACCGTTCTCGTTCAGTTGGTTCCCCACTCTCTTCAATCTTCAGTTTGTGGTTCACCTGTATAGGAGTATCTACTGGTTTGCAATCGAGCATCCCAGTTTCAGCTAACAGATCAAGAATGTATTTTTTTTTTTTTGAGATATAAAAATACCTTGTTTGGACCTCAAAACTTCAATCCCCAAGAAGTATTTCAGACCTCCAATATCTTTCATTTCAAACTCTTTGAAGAGATTTTCTCTGAGCTGACTGATCTCTTTTGCATCGCTCCCTGTAATAACCATGTCATCTACATATATAATCAAACATGTGATCAGCTCCCCTCTTCGTTTCAGAAATAAAGTGTGGTCTGAGTTGCTCTGCACATAGCCGTGGCGTTGCATAGCCACTGTAAATCTGCCAACCCATGCACGAGGTGACTGTTTCAATCCATAGAGAGCTTTACGAAGCCTGCATACCTCGTTTTTCCTAAAGTCATCCGCAAATCCTGGAGGAGGTTCCATGTACACCTCTTCTAAGAGGTCCCCATGAAGAAATGCATTCTTCACATCGAACTGGTGAAGAGGCCAGTCCTTATTAGCCGCCACAGAGAGTAATACCCGAACCGTATCCAACTTTGCCACTGGAGAGAAAGTTTCTGAGTAGTCAATTCCAAAGGTTTAAGTGTACCCCTTCGCGACTAACCGGGCTTTATACCTCTCCACAGATCCATCGGCCTTGTGCTTTATGGTAAACACCCACCTGCATCCGTCCAGTTTCTTTCCTTTGGGTAGTTGGCACTTTTCCCAAGTCCCATTCTTTATCAACGCCTCCATCTCAGTGTCCATGGCCTTTTTCCATTCCTTGTCTTTCCCGGCCTCCACAACTGTTTTCGGGATAACCTCATTGCAAAGGTTCCCAAAAAATGCCTTAGCAACTTCGGACATGCTCCCCCTGACAAAGTTTCCCATAGGGTATCTGGAGGATCGGGAACGGTGATCGGGAGAATACCGTTGGGGCGGAATTCCCCAATTGCTCCGAAGCGTGTACCTGTGTCCTTCTGTCACATTCTCAGAGACCAGATCAGAAGCAGTTGTGTTATCAAATGTATCTTGAGTAACTGAAAGAGGGTGTTCAGAGACATTTACCTCATTATGGACATCATTCGGAGGAAGATCACTGGGTATTGGAGTGGTGGTACTGAGCACTTCTTCGTGTTGTACTGAGTTTTCAGACACTGTATCAAGATAGCTTAGCCAGTGCAGTGGATCCTCCTTTTTCTCCCCCTGAACACTGGACGGGGTGAGATAGAAGTATTCAGATTCCACAAAATCACAGTCCATGGTAACATGAATGCGCCTGCTAACCGGATTGTAACACCGATAACCCTTCTGGTGCGGAGCATATCCCACAAACACACATTTAATAGCACAGGGTTCCAGTTTCGTTCTCTCTGTCTTTGGAACATGAACAAATACAGAACATCCGAAGATCCGGGGGGGTAAGGTAAGGTGTGGAGGTATCGTGGTTTGTGTTTTAAGGACAGATAAGGGGGTTTTGTAGTTCAGGATTTTGGTGGGTAATCGGTTGGTCAAGTAGGTTGCAGTGGCGACTGCTTCAGGCCAAAAATGATTGGGAACGTGAGACTCTGTTAGCAGAGCTCGGGTCATTTCCAATATGGTTCGGTTTTTCCTTTCAGAAACACCATTTTGCTGAGGGGTGTTGGGACAGGTAGTTTGATGGACAAGTCCCTGCTCCTGAAAAAATCTGCTCATTTCATGATTAACAAATTCCCTGCCATTGTCTGAACGAAGCACCTTAATTTTCTGATTAAACTGTGTCTGAACCATTTTAAAGAAGGCAACAAATGTCTCATAGACCTCTGATTTGTGACGTAAAAAGTACACCCACGCCATACGCGAAAAATCGTCAATAAATAACACAAAGTATCGAAACTGATTCTGATTTGTAACTGGGGCAGGTCCCCAAACATCTGAGTGAATTAAAGAAAAAACAGTCTCAACTCTTGTATTATTTGCTTTGAAAGAGGTCCTATGACTTTTAGTACTCAAACAAGTCTGGCAAGAAAAGTTCTGATTTTGACTATTCTGAAATAAAGTAGGAAATAATATTCTCAAATACCCAACAGACGGGGTGTCCCAAACGTCTATGCCAAAGCCAAATTTGTGTTTGCCTTTCCCATTGACAGAAGAGCTTTTGATGAGCTTCCACTTCGTCCACATAGTACAATCCTCCTTGCTCAGTACCACGCCCAATGATCTCCTTCGTATGAATGTCCTGAATTACACAAAAACGAGGGTAAATTAGAACCACACAGTTCAATTCTTTTGTTATCTGGCTAAGATACATCAATTTGCAGGACAATGAAGGCACATATAGACAGTTGCTCAATCTCAAATTCGGTGTAATGAATACAGAACCCTCTTTTTCAGTTACAACCATCTCCCCATTTACACGCTAAATATGAGATCTTCGTGAGGTTATCGAATCAACTAAATCAGATGGATCATATGTCATGAAATCGGTGGCCCCCGAGTTAAATATCCATTTTGGGGTTTTATTAGAAAAGTTCTGGGTATATAATCCAATACTAAGAGAAGTTTGGGGCTGTTCTTGCAGATTCTCAAAAAAGGGGGATTTTTTCAGCAAATATTTGGGGATTACAAATAAGAGAACTAGGGTTTGGGACACAACCCCCAAACCCTTTACCTGTTGTTCCGCCGCTATGCAAGGGTCCTGAGCCGCCGCCGCCGGAGGCGACAACGGCATTGGCACGGCCAACCAACGCCGGCGTGGTACTAGTGTCTCCTCCTTGAATGACGCCTACCCCTGCGTCCTCTGTTCTCTGACCTCCAATTCCCGCAGTGGAGGCGAGATTGGCCCGTTTATTCCCCCCTTTGTTGCTGTTCCGACGACACTTTTCCGGTGGCCTTCCCACCAGTCGAGATACCCGACGATCTCAAAGCATTGTTCTGTTGTGTGTCTGGGCTTCCCACACTGGCCGCACACCACTTCGGTTTTTTCCTCGCGCTGTGATGACCGGCGATTGCCGTCGGTGCGGCTGCCGTCTAAGCGCCCGTATGTCTTACCATTCTTCTCCATTTTAACCAGGAGACCAGACCCTATCCCCTGTTCTCCGTCGCCGCCGACATTCAATTTCATAATCTGGAGTCGTGCCGCCTCTCTCCGGAATGTGGCGTACGCAAACTCAACGCTAGGCTTTGGATCTTATTTCAAAATGTCTCTCCGGATAGGTTCGTATTTTTCATCAATTCCTGTCAGAAATTGGTATAATCGTTGCTCTTGGGTTAGGAGATTGAATGCCTTGATGTCGTCGGGACACTTTGTAACACCCCCAAACGTAGGGCGCCACATCCTCCGCACCAAGACTCCGACCCGGTCATGAAATGGATGTCCATGCCCGAATCCGAATCAAGGCGAACGGGGACACAACTCACTCGCTAGGCTAGG
>JBBMKE010410626.1:0-11654 GCA_037834125.1 Lippia alba | reverse complement strand
TTAAGCTCATATACGCCCATACATATAATTTTAGAAGAATTCATATGAAATCGATCGATACAAAGTCATAATCATACTGTTAGACACATATTTAGTATACATAAATACTATATTCGCATGTGGGCTTTAAAACGAGCACATAGGGTTGTAGGTCGCATTAACTATACAAAAAGGTCCTAACCCTCACCTTGAACTGACGAAGCCAAGAACCAAACTAGTTATTCACCCCGGAATCAACACGGACCAGTTCCGGGTGCACCTGAGCCAAAAGGAAACATAAACTCAAAATTTAGACTTAAAATGAACCACTTAGACGCTCGGCAATGCTCATGTATGCAATTCAAGACAATACATAGCTCATCATATTTGTTTATAGTCATAAAACACGTTCATGTGCACAATAAATCCATATAAAACAAATACATATACATGGACATCATATAACATGTTAGGATCATAATTGGGGTGGGAAATTACAAGAAAAATTGAAAGAAATACAAGAAGAAGCTCCGAACGCGATCTTCGCCAAAACTGACAGTTTTCCCACAATGCGCAATCCGTGGTAAAATGAGTATATCTGAAGATTTAGAAGTCCAAAATGGGTTTTGTTTCTTGGATATGAAATTAGACACATAGATCTTTCCAAACATATGTGGTACAAATCGTGATTCAAAGCGAGGTGAAAATGGCGTAGGTGTGAAATTGGACGAGTGCAGTTTTACGGTGGAGTGTCCACACAAAAAGTAAATGGGTATATCTCACAATCTAGAAAACATATTGAGGTGAAATTAATTGGAGAATAAATTACACTCAAAGAAGTTTCAGTGGTTAAAATTTCAGGTCATTTCGAGCACAAACGAAGGCTTCACGGCCGCGCAAATATTGGCCTGAAAGAATTAAATTTCTACAAATCTCGAACGTCGCGTGCGGCCGTGCGGGAAATGAACTGAAGTTCTGCACGGCCGTGTGGGGTCATCTAGTCTGAAAAACAACAACAAACAATAGGTGAAACTATGGGGAGGGGTCCCAAACCACCTAAAACCTCAATCCCACCCCAAAAGCTCACAAATACACCACATTATGCATATGTATCACTCCATGGAAGCCAGAAACCAAGTATACAAGCATAATTCCACAAACCCGCCAAAGCCATATAATCCATACTCATCCCAACTCCATCACCAAGCCATAGAATCATAAACACTCAAGGCGAAAGCATCAAATACACCTATATATGCATATGAATGCAACAAAAACCAAAGAGATGCATGAAACCACATATGCCATCAAACCCTCCCTATTCTTACCATAATCAATACACACGCTTCCCCATAATTAATTCATGATTTACATACATGTATGAAGTCACCAAGACAAGAGATTCACAAATATAGGCTCACCTTGAGGAGAAAACAAGAAATGAAGGGTCTTGAGCTTGAGGGTTGAAGCAAAATGGAGGTATGGAACTTGAGTGCTTCTTTCTCCTATCTTTACTTGGTTGCCGCATGGGTGAGTGAAGAGAGAGCGAGATGATACTGATTTTTTATTCAAAAGGGAAGAAAATATCTCCAAAAGGCATGACCAATGGGTCCCACTTGGTTGAATTATATACGTAAGTGTATACGAGTCAATATGGGGGTCGAAACGAGGTCATAAAAAATACATGGTTAGACTCATTGAATCCCATTTACCAAATGGAATGCAATGAAGATGTCGGAACTCGATTCCGAGTTCCCTAGCTCAAGAAACAACCTAAGGACTCAAAAGGCCATAATTACCGAATGGCCCCAAAACATTCAAAAACTAACATTTGAGTCCAGACTAATTATGGAAAGTCCCAAAACGTAATTAAAACATTCAAACAAGTCCAAGAATCATATAGATTGCTCGGGAATTCAAAATCACAAAATATATATTACGCAATTAATCAAATAATTCAAATAACACATATGTTTAAGTTGTTCAAGTTGACCAAATAAGGAAAGAATAAAGAAATATAAATCATGTAAGAGCATCAAGTTATATAAGAAACCAAAGAAATTACAGAATTAAACTCACACGTCTCGCGTACCTGTACGTGTGAGTGAGCGGGTGTCACATTAGGTGCATCGTGGCCCTCATTATTCCTCTGATTTTGCTAAAGCTGATTTAGAAGGGCCTGAACGATATTCTCGGCGTTCAAAGGAGGTGGTGGAGGTGGATGATTCAAATCTGGGGTCTGCTCACGATCTCTTCTTCGTGGAGGCATTCTTAAATAACAAATACAACGATATGTATGCATGTCGATTAGTATATGTATGATTGTGCAAGTAGTGAATTAAACAAGTAATCACGTAATCACAAATTCAAGTCACAAATTCACATAATCAAGTATTCACATAATTCCTAAGTCGTACAACCTAGATAGACCCACACGACTCAAGAGCCCGGTTTTGCAACCGCGCTCTGATACCACTTACAGATGTAGCACCCCATACGTAGGGACCACATCCCCCGTACCAAGGGTTGGTCGACCCTTCCACCACTGGAGAAGGTGGTATTGTTTTCTGACATGTTCTGTTTCTGTTATGTTATGGAAGTTGGGGGAGGACCATACTCGACGGGTATATGTTCAGTTATGCTACTCTACGTTGATTATGAAACGGGATAGGAGTTTTCTTTACGCTAAGTCTGTTTTACGGTAAGTTAAGTTAAGATAAGTTTTTGAATAAGTTAAGTTAAGTTTTTGAAAATTATAAATTACGTATGAATTATGTTTTTTTTTAAAATTGGTTTTGGTGTGCAAAACCCTAATCTCGGTTCATAATCTTTCTTTTGATACGTGCTCTGCTCCCTATTATGTATAGTGTCAGTCAGTTAAGCCCCCTCACTCAGTCAAGTTGTTTGGACTGATCCCTCTCCTTTTCCCCCTTTTCAGTTGCAGGTGTTGGGTTTGGTTCGTACTAGGCGGTTCTCGGTCGAGTCTTTGTCTGTTTGAGTCAGTAAGTGTCTTTTGTATTCAATTTAAGTATTTCTTTTGTACGAATACGTTTATGATGTAAGTTAGTATTGTACGTATAGTTAGTGGCTGTGTCGGCTTACTTGAATGTTAATTTGCCCTTGTCGGGATTTGTCTTTACGCTTTAAAAGAGGTCTGTGAGCCCAAGTCTGCATGTGATTTGAATGTTTTAATTCTTGTTGGCCCGTGGCCATTGCATGTGAGTATGTGATTGTGTGATTTGATAGGTTGATAATCGGGACAAGTTAGGACAGGTTCTTGATTAGTTGAACCCGTGCAATGTTATGATTGATTTGATTTGCTTGTTGGTTTAATTATTTTCTAAAGTTTGTATATTTGCAATGCTTCCGCACTCTGGTTCTATATATCTCATTGTACGGGGTCTACGTACCGCCTAGTCTAGGTTTGTTTTTTTCTTTGTCACCCTTTCGCTTTGACTTGGTGCGTGTGCGGACTTTCCATTTCGTACACATACCGGGTCCTAGTACGGGGGATGTGGTGCCTTTAGTTTGGGGTGCTACATCTTTAAGTGGTATCAGAGCTACTAGGTTCAGAATCGGTGATCTGGAGTTGTGTCGTGTCAGTCTAGGTCGTACGGCATAGGGATATTTTTGCATTGCATCCATTTGTTGTGGAATTCTAACTCCTGTGCGTGGGTTTGTTTGAGTTTATGTGATTATGTGCGTTCCATGATTCTAATTTTTGCAAATTGTCACTGTTGTCCTTTTAATTTTTGTAAATTATGTATTGCATCTGCATTAAATAGGTGCTCTTAAATGCTTTCATTACTTGACATATCCACGTGTAGCACCCCGCACGTGAGGCACCACATCCCCCGTACTACAGCCCAGCTCGAGTGATGAAACAGAAAATCCGCACACGCACCAAACTATAGAGAACGGGTGACAAATCAAAAACTTCCTAAGCTAGGCGGAACATAGACCCCGTCAAATAAAACCAATGGAGTGCGACAAGCGGAAGAAGTAAAATCATACACATGCATTGGTCACAGGCCTACAAAAAAATTAAACATACAAACCACAAGCATACTTGGGCTCCTCAGGCCTCTTTTATGCATAATCAAAACCCGACAAGGCAATTTATAACAAGAATTCATAAGTATTAATTACATAACTTACAAAAGGATTCAAATTTAAAAGAATATATAAGTGAATGCAAAGATGTTCTAAAACAGACCGACCGACCCAAAGACTTGACAAGACTCCGACTAACTCCAAACGCCACGCAAAACCTGCAAACTAAAAGATTGGGGATGGAGAGGGTCAGTCATCCACTTGACTGAGTGAGGGGGGCTGATGCACACCCAAGACATAAATACATATAATTCAGAGCACGTATTAAACAAAGACTATGAACCGGGAATAGGGTTTTGCATACCAAATCCATTTACAAATAAAATATACTTATACATATAGAATTCATAATTATTCAAAGGAAGCAAACTTGATTCATAATGAAAACGTACTTGATTCATATTCAAAAGAAATTCTCCTATCCCGTTTCATAATCGTTGAAACAAAAGAATTCAAATACCCGGTGAGCACGGGTTTCCTCTCACTCCAAGACAAAGGACTGAAATTAAATCATAAATTCATAAATTCATAAGATTCAAATTCCCATATTACCACCACCTTTGAAAGTCTGCACGAGGGTTATAGGCCCACATCGTGCAACTCTACATACGTGAGGGTCGCGATCCCACAACGTACCTTCTCCGGCCTTAGCCGAAGGCTCAAAGCACCACGCCTTCTCCATCTCCCTTAGATTCGCGCGTATTACTTCAAAGGAGCACGTGCACAGGGGTCATAACCGGTGGCCCCAACAGCCGCATCGGATCCCCCTTATCAATGCCTCAGTCCCGGGGATTCATATCAATTTATAGGATTCATAAGACTCAAAAGAAACATACCTAGCTAGCGAAACAAAAGAAACGTACGAATCATACCTTAGGAATCAAACCATAAGAATCATACCTTACCGTGCAACTTGGAATATGCTATACACGTACCTCTCCGTGTCTTCCAAACTCATAAGATGCTAAAGGAGATCCGTAGTTTGCTTAGCACTACACGGTTTGGAGTATAACCTTGTTGCAAAATCATTTTAAGCTCATATATGCCCATACATATAATTTCAGAAGAATTCATATGGAATCGATCGAGACAAGATCATAATCATATCATTAAACACATATTTAGTATACATATAATATTATATTTGCATGCGGGCTTTAAAACGAGCACATAGGGTTGTAGGTCGCATTAACTAAAAACAAAGATCCTAACCCTCACCTTGAATAGACGAAGCCAAAACCAAACTTGTGATTCACCCCGGAATCAACATGGACCTTAAAACACCATCCCGGGTGCACCTGAGCAAACTGGAGACATAAATAAGACTTAGACTACCAATGAACCATATTGACACACGGCGTATGCATAAACACTTAAGAGATGCAAACACATAGGCAAAGCTCATATTCAAATCAAATCCATATAATTTAAGACATTAAATAGCCCCTTCATACTCATTTATAATCATAAAACAAGTTTACATGCACAATTAATGCATAACACGAAGTGGGGATTCATAATAAGGTGCATATGTGCTTCATGCAAATAATTCGCTTAGCTCAAGCAACATAAGAGGCATAGGGGTGCAATTACATACACATAAACACAATAAAACAAGTTAGGATCAAGTTTGGAGGTGGAAAGGTATGAGAAAAATGGAATAAAAACACGAAAAAGGGTTCCGACAAACGGGCAAAATTTGACAGTTTTTCGAAATGGACAAGCTGTGGAAAAATTATCATATCTTGAGATTGAGAAACGAGAATTAAGTTTTGTTTCTTGGAAATTAAACTAGACACATATACCTTTAAAATGATAGGTAGCTCAAATCATGGTTCAAAGTGAGGCGAAAATGGTGTAGGCACGAAGTTGAGCGAAAGCAGTTTTTCGACGAAGTGGTGACACAATTTTGCGAGGGCTATATCTCATAATATAGAATGAATTTTGAGGGGAAAACAAAGGGAGAATGTTCTAGACTCAAAAAGGTATCTGTGGTTAAAATTTCAGCCAAAACTGAGCACAAAGGAAGTCTGCGCGGCCGTGCAAAGTTTGGCCTAAAAAGTTGTGCGGCCGTGCGGGAATTAAATTTTCCAAAAGTCGAGAATCGCACGCGGCCGCGCGGAAAAAGAACTAAGATTCCACACGGCTGTGCGGGGGTGTCCGGACCGAAAAACAATAGAAACAATAGGGGAAACGATGGGGGTGGTTCCCAAACCACCCCAAACCACAATCTTACTCCAAAAAGCTCACAAATACACCACAAAGTGCGTATATAACACTCAAAGGAAGCCATAAATTAAACTCTCAAGCACAATCCCACAAATCCATTTAAGACATGAAATGCTAACAAGCTTCCCACTCAAACACAAAGCCATAGGATCATAAACACTCAAGGCAAAACACTCAAATACTTCCTTAAATGCATATGAATGCAACAAGAACTAAAAAGAGGCAAGAAATCATCAAAACCTTCAAACCCTTAGTAATTTCCCCAAATCAATACACATACTTCCCCACATGTACTCCATGATTTAAGCACATAATCAAGGTCACAAGAGCAAGAGAACTACAAATGTAGTCTTACCTTGAAGAAAAAGTGGGAGAAGAAAGGATGTCTTGAGCTTTGATTGAACAAAAATGGGGTTGGAAGCTTGGAGCTTATATCTTCTTTCCCTTTTCCTTTGCTGTATGTGAAGGCTGAAAAATAGGTGGGAGAGGCTGCAAATTTGTGTAATAAAAGGGGAGGAAAATATCTTAAGTCATGGCCACGGGTCCCGCTAGGGGTTTAGGTGCGTATTGTGTACGCGGGTAGATTTTTAAGTCGAAATGAGGTCAGAAAATTATGGGGCTATGCTCATTGAATTCAATTCATCGAATCAAACTCAACGAAGGTGTCGGAACTCGAATTCGAGTTCCCTAGCTCAAGATACGGCCTAGGGACTCAAAAGGCCATAATTACCGAATGGTCCTAAAATATACAAAAACTGATCATTTGAGTCCAAATTAATCATGCAAAAGTCCCAAAACAAAATAAAACATTCAAACAAGTCCAATAATCATATAGGTCACATTAAGCATGCTCAAGAATTCAAATACACAAAATACGTATTACGCGATAAGTTAAATAAATCAAATAACACATATGTTCAAATTATTCAAGTTGATCAAATAAGAAAAGAATAAAGAAATATAAATGATGTAAGAGCATCAAGTTATATAAGAAAATGAATAAATTACAGAATTAAGCCCACACGTGTCACGTACCTGTACGTGTGAGTGAGCGGGGTGTCACACTGTTATTCGGATTCGGACTTAGATTATCCATTCCATGACCGAGTTTGGATTACAGTGCAGGGGATGTGACATTCTCCGTTTGGGGTGTTACATCCTTAAGTGGTATTAGAGCTCTTGGTTTTACAAATGAGCGGACTTTGTAAACCGATCAACAATTACCCAAATTCTGTCGTATCCTCCTTTGACCCTTGGCAATCCTGAAACGAAATCCATCGTCACTTGCTGCCATTTCCACTTGGGAATCGGAAGGGGTTGGAGGGTTGCTCCCGATTTCTGAAGCTCGGCTTTCACCTTCTGGCATACTAGACACTGTTTTACAAAGTTAGCGACGTCCCTTTTCATGCCACTCCACCAAAATTGACTTCACAAATCTCGATATATCTTGGTACCTCCCGGGTAGATAAAGTACCCTGAGCGATGTGCCTCCTCAAGTACAATCCGCTTGAGCTCTTCTGGGACACATACTCTCGTACCAAACCTCAACATTCCCGAATCATCCACCTTGAACCTTGACTTTGGATCATGTCTCGCACGAACCAACAACCTCTGAATCTCTGGATCTGCATTCTGAGCTTCCAACAACTGATTCTTCAAATCCGGCACCACGGTGATGTTGGCTAGCAATGTCCCCATCCACAACAAATTTGATTCTGGGCTTGAACTCGAACTAGAGGTCCAGATTTCCAAATTACTCACTCCTCCCTTCCTACTCAAAGCATCGGCGACCACGTTCGCTTTACCGGGGTGGTACTGGATCTTACAGTCATAATCCTCGAGTAACTCCACCTAGCGCCTCTGTCTCACGTTCAAGTCTTTCTGAGAGAAAAGATACTTGAGGCTTTGGTGATCGGTAAAGACTTCAAAAGTTACGCCGTAGAGGTAATGTCTCCATTTTACCAACGCGAACACAAAGACGACCAACTCTAGGTCGTGGGTATGGTAATTCTTCTCATGCTCCTTCAGCTTTCTCGAAGCATGAGCTACCACTCTACCATTCTACATCAGAACACACCCGAGTCCTTCCTTCGAAGCATCCGTATAAACTATATATCCTTCAGTCTCCTCGGGTAGTGTTAAAACCGGTGCCGAAGTCAACCTCACCTTCAAAGTCTGAAAACTAGCTTCGCACTTATCATTCCACTCGAAAGGCACATATTTCTTAGTTAACTCTGTCAACGGGGAAGCAATCTTAGAGAAGTCGTTAACGAACCTGCGATAATACCCCGCTAATCCGAGAAAACTTCGAATCTCTGATGCATTCTTCGGCCTTTCTGTTGCCTGAAATGATATGGCCTAGGAATACGACTCTGTCGATCTAAAACTCACACTTGCTGAATTTGGCATACAACTTGTGTTCTCTAAGAGTTTCCAAGATGATTCTCAAGTGTTGTGCGTGCTCTTCAACAGACCTCGAATACACCAGGATGTTGTCAACGAAAATCACCACGAACTTGTCCAAATACGGCCTGAACACCCGGAGCATCATGTCCATAAACACAGCTGGGGCATTCGTTAACCCAAAAGGCATCACTACGAATTCGAAGTGCCCATACCGAGTATTCAACCTGGTCTTCGGAATATTTTCCTCCCGGCTACGCAACTGATAATAACCCTGCCCCAAATCTAACTTGGAGTAAACCCGAGACCCTTACAGAAGATTAAACAACTCCTCGATATGAGGTAAAGGGTATTTATTCTTCACGGTCATTCGGATCAACTTGCGGTAGTCTATGCACATCCACAACGATCCATCTTTTTTCTTTACAAACAAGACCGGAGCACCCCACGGAGAAATGCTCGGGCGGATGTACCCGCAAGCGAGAAGCTAATCAAGCTGCGACTGCAACTCCTTTAATTCAGCAAGAGCGATCCTGTAAAGAGTCTTGGAAAATGGTTCAGCTCCGGGATAGAGGTCTATCATGAACTCGATGTCCCTATCAGACGGTAAAGAGCCTAAGTTCTCAGGGAATACATCAGCGAACTCCTTCACGACCTCCGTCTCCTCAAGTTTGGCCTGATCCTTCGGTTTATTTAAAAGATAGGCCACAAAACCTATCACTCCATCCCGGACCAACTTACTTGCCTCAACAAATGATATAAACGGGCTCGACTTCAACCTTTTGCCCATGAATACCACTGAGCCCAAAAGAACCTTCTTCTCACAACAATCCATCACTGCCCGGTGCTCAAACAACTAATCCATGCCAGGAATCACTCCATACCTCTGCATCGGCATCTCCACAAGGTCGTCCAAGAAGTTACGACCCTCAAATCTCATCGGACACTCCCGGAACACTCGACAAGTAAGCACAAAGAGGTATGTGAGCAAGATCCCAAGAAATAATGGAATGCGCAGACAAGGAGACAGGCAAGCACAAAGAGCAAGCAAGATCCCAAGATATAAAGGAATGCGATGCCCCGAGATCGAAAAGTGCATGTAATGTAGTGCCATGTATGGTTATGGTATCTTCAATAACGACATTTAGGTCCACATCGGCTATTTCCTCTTTCTCAGCTCCAAGAGCATAAGCCTGTGCTTGTATAGCGGGTCTTTGAATCCCAGCGGCTTGTCCCGGCCTTTTGTTCTTCGGGCACTGATTCACCATATGATCCATAGCTCTACATCCGTAGCACTTCTTGTGTAATTTGAAGCAATTCTCGATGGCGTGATTTCCTTTGCAATACCGGCATTGGATTTGAGGGGGAGTCGGTAAAGCTAGGGGTGTAGCTTGTTGTGGTTGTCCCGTGGGCTTATATTGCTTTTGATGTGGCTTGGCCGGTGGTAGGGCTTGTTGTGCCGGCCTCTTCCCAAATTTGTTGTGACCCAAGCTCGATCCTTGCCTGGTGTATGAAGTCTTCCTCTATGCTATAACTCTCTCTTCAACTTTCAAAGCCTTATCCATCGCCGAGGCCCAAGTATCCGTATCAACCGCCTCCAACGCATCTTGCATATCATCCCCTCAAGCTACGGATAAATTTGCGAGCTTTGTGGCATTCGTCATTGGCTATGTTGGGATAATATTGGGAGAGGTACTCGTACTCGTTAATGTACTCTATCATGAACCTCGATCCCTGCCTAAGATCCATGAACTCCTGTATCCTCTTATCCCTAGCTGCAATCGGGATATACTTGTTTTTGAACTCTCTCGAGAAAGTCTCCCAATTAACTTCTTCTTCGGCGACTTCCAATCTTGTTCTAGTGCTTGTCCACCATGAATAAGCCTGCCCTTGAATCATCGTAAGAGTACATCGGGCCTTTTACACAGAACCGCAAGGAATCAACTCCCATATTCTCAAAATTTATATCATCCACTCCTCCGTTTGTATATCATTTCCACCCATGAAAATCGGTGGGTTTTGATTCTTGAATTCCCGGAGGATGTGTAGAAAAGGACCTCCCGCATTATTGTTGTTTTTTTCGAGTTGAGCATTGGCACGATCTTGTGCCCTCTGATCCAAATATGTTGCTAATCTCTCCATGAAATCCCCCGAATCACGTTGAGGGGGCGGCGGTGGTGGAGGTTGAACATTCTCCTCATGTCTAGGAGATCGATCCCGATGGTGTCAGGGCTCCGGAGTCCTATCTCGGCGATAGTGGCGACAAGGAGACATAATTATTCCACAAAATCGACAATTCAAATTTGTATGCGTGTCGGTTAGCTCATGTTCATGTGCACAATAAAGAGCAATTAAGGGCAATTAATTCATATAAATGCACAACGCCAAATTGTCCTAAGCCGAATGACTTAGACTCACCCGCCATGACACTAGAGCTCCAGCTTTGCAACCGAGAGCTCTGATACCACAAAAAGGATGTGACGCCCTAGCATGGGCCATCCACATCCCCTGCACCTAGGCCCAAATTCACATATAAAATGGGCTTCCACACATGAGCCCAAGCCCAAGCCCAAGCGAACGGGGACCTAGACATGCACACACTAGGCTAAGCAGAGCTAACCCTAAATAGAGTGCACAAACAAAACAATAAAGCAAACATGCAGAAGCAACTCAGGATCCAAACATGGAGCTATCAAATATAAACAATGGCTTCGAGCCCAAAATAGATACAAGTTTACATATTCTCCAAAAAGATACATATTAGAGTTCATAAACATGCTTAAACATAAGAGTATTCAGAAATAAATACATATGTATGCAAACTCGACCTAAACTAGGAAGACCACAAGACTTGAAGACTTTCCCGCCTAGCACGAGAATCCTGCAACTAAAAGAAGCGAAGAAACGAGGGTCAGTCTACCCACTTGACT